>NDGM010972290.1:0-11269 GCA_002564305.1 Octomys mimax
TGAGAAACAAATAGCAATGATACAGTTTCAAAGCAAATTGCTAAGACAGTTTCAATAATTAACGCATTGCATACCCAATGCTGGGATTACAGGCACGAGCCATCACGCACAGTCTCAGTTGCCATCTCAGCACGCCCCAGGGGTGGGGCTGGCGCGGCAGGCCTGGGGATAGAATCCCCAGCCCCTGCGCCTGCTTGCAGGTGCTTTAATCTGCCGAGCTATTTGGAAGTAAAATTTTAAACTTGGCTCAGTTTATAAAGTAACTAGTTAAGGGCTGTACTTACTTATTTTTCAATATTTGTAGACCGTAGATTTTTTGACATAAGGGTGATCACACCAGTCATTTTGATAGGGGCTTGTGTTTTGTTGTGGTCTTTTCATTCTGTATGTTGGCTTGGTCTTCTTTCCTTGACTGGGCTTTCTGAACCTTACTAGTCTTTTCTCCCAAGGACGTTTTGGTTGTGCTGAGGCTTCCTTGTGTGTGTCTTTGGTGTTAGGGAGGGCCTTGCTTCTGCTAGGTCTGTGCTCAGCCTGAGCCACCCCCAGCTCTGTGGACTTCTCTGTGCAGTCTCAGGCCCAGATGGCCCACTCAGCGCTTGCGGCAGGTAGCTGTTCTGTGTTAACGCCTTCCTGTAACTTGAACTTCCGGTGGCCCCAGCCGCTCAGTGGGCCCAGGTGTGCAGGCCCACCCTGTCACGGACACCTTAGGGTGCTCCATGTCAGCTTGTCCCCAGGAACCCTTCCCTCTGAGTCCAGCAAGTGCTTGAGGCTGGTGCTCTGGGGTCCCTCATTTCTGGACACCTTCCCATGTTGCTTCCGACTTGTCTGTGACCTCTGTGGAGGTGGGCATCACGGCTGACGCGAGCAGGCGCCCTTTCGGTTGCCGTCTGTGTCTCTCTCCAGCCTTTTGTGGCCTGTGTGTCTCACTGATGACTTGCTGAGTTCTGTTAGTTGGTGTCTTTTCTGAATAATGCTCATGTCCATGTTGAGTTGGGGAATCGGTTCCATTCCCTTTCCCCCTCTGTCTAATCTTGAGTTTATCAGACTCCTGTTTACATGAGCCCTAAAAATAAGTCTGATAAGAATTTAACAATGCATTGAGTTAGAGTCTGGCTTTCTTTTCTTTTTACCTCCCTGTGGTCTTGGGATTACACCAGGGCCTCCTGCATGCTGGACAAGAGATCTGCCACTGAGCTGCTTCGCCAGCTGAACTCTGACATTCTTTACCCCAAGGTCTTAGAGGTGACACACACATACTTGTGAAGGTGATTTATTGGATCTAGGGGCACCCAGCACTGCCCCCCAAGGCCTGGGTGTCCTCCACCCTGGCTGCCCTGTCGACCGGTGTCCTGGCACGAGTCTCCATGAAGCTGTGCTGTGAGTTCAGCTGAAGCACTTGAGGTTCCTCCATGCACTCAGAACAAAGGGGCCACCTGCGAACGATTAGCCGTGAGTGATCTTTGGTGGGCTGCATCTCTGAACAGGATGGGGTTTTAAGGAGACAAGTTAGTATTTCCATGAATGAAGGTTGCTCACTGTTATGGGAGAGGGAGTCACCCTCCCTCCCTTTCTCCCTCCCTCCTCTTGGTTTATCTCGCAGATGAGAATGCTGGAAATCTTGGTCACATCTAGATGTGTCGATTGTACAAAAGCTATTGCACTGAAGTGGTGTGCTCAGAATTGTTTTTATTTTCCTTCAAAGTAATAGTGGAAGTCACAAACTGATATTCGTCATCTGACCTCCACCTAGGATTTTTCTGAGAGCCAGAAGTGGTGGCTTGGGCCACAGGAGGCTAGGGGTAATCTGGTTCTTAAATCAGCTGCTACAGCTCCGTCTGTGTCAGTTGTGGACAGATCTCAGGCGATTGCGTCCTCAGGAGACTGCATCAGCGAGACCTCTTTCCTGGGAAGCGCTGGTTTTGTTTCTTAGTTATATTTACAAGGGTTTGGGAAAAATCTTAAATATGCTCTTTTAAAAAACCCTTATCTATTAGTACCTGTTCTTGTAGTGCAGTGATTACATTCGTTGTAGGGTTGAGTATACTCTTGGCCAGGCCATGTTTATATTTTTAAAGTAGAATACAGAATCATGTTCATAAAATAGTTGTGCGGATTAATAAATGACTTTGAGCCCTCTTCAGCTGCCATCCATGTCGAGGACACAGTTCCTTCTCCCGCTAGGCCATGCCCAGCATGATGTGCGTAGGGTTCACTCTACCCTTTTCCTTAGATAGCTCAGCTCTCTGTGCCTTTCACACTGTATCTGTATTAGTCAGTTTTAGCTAGTGCGACAAAATAGCTGAGGCCAAGTATGTTATAAAGGAGAGATCCGCTTAGCTCGTACCCACGTTCAGGCAGCCTGTTATTTGTGCTCTGCCGGGTCACATTGCAGCAAGAGACACGAGCCAGGCAGGAGGCAGAGCAGGAGCGGCCGCTTCTCTACCCTGGACTGCGCACACCCTCTTGAGTCCTGGCCTCTTCACACTGCCACTCCAGAGGCCCTGCTTCTTGGACGGGGACCCTGAATGCACTCCTCAGGCCGCAGCGCTCTGCGTCCTTTAGTCTCCAAAGGCTCCTGCCTGGGTCGTCCTCTTGCATTGTGGTTGAAGCACGTTCTCCGGTCTGACTGCAGCTGTGCCTGGTCAGGTGGTGCTGCCTGTGTGTCCATGTCCTTGGGTGGCTTGTTCGGCTCTGCCCTCACTGAGACATGGATGTGGTTCTGGGTGCATTTTGAGGGGTGCACCTGTGGGCCAGAGGTTGGGCTGCCTCTGGGAGGGGTGTGGTGGGGGTAGCTGTCATCAGGTCGAACCCGTACTTGGCATGCTGTGTGGACAGACACCTGTGGGATACACTTTGAAGCGTGTTCTCACTAGAGCCTTATGGCTTACAGTTTGTACCTGTTCACACTTGCAGAAATTCTGATGCTGGGGAAGGTGCTGGCTTGTATTATGAGGGAAGTCAGAGTCTTATTTGTAAATCAGATTGCCAACCAGAATTTCTCTGGACCTTCAAATTGTTAAAAAATACTTGTGTGTCTGTATTGCCTCATCTGGTCAGTGCAGTAACCCAAGGTGTTATGTCAAAACCTGTAGTATTATTGAAATCCTCTTGAGTTGTCTGTTGGAATTGGTGTAGTTGATTGCTGATGGGTAATGCCTTAGATAAATGTGAAAACAAAGACCACGTCAAAGGTGTGACCAGGGCTGGCCTACCCAATTCCACCTGGCCCCACCCAGCTCTACCTGGTTCAACTGACCCTGGGCTCAGAGCCTTGTGTGACTGTTGATGACCTCTCATTCTTGGCTGGAGCCTTTCCTCCCTCTGCCATGTCCCTTGTCCTTCGTGATGTGTTTGTGTCCAGGGCTTGGGCCATCTTGAGCTTACGGATGCTCCAAGTCACAGGTGCTGGGCTGCTTTGCTCAGCTGGAGGTGACCACCGGGTCTAGAGCAGGCTCAGGAGAAAACCAGACATGGCAGGGCTGGGTTTCTACCTAACACGTTTGTTCCTCAAGTCTGTAAAATTCCTGATTTGTATTCTTTAAAAAATGTGAATTTGGGGCCGGGAGATGACTCAGTAGAATAAGCACTTCCCTGGCAAGCGCAAGGGCCTGAGTTCAATCCCCATTTCTGCAAAAAAAAAAAAAAGAAGTGAATTTGGGCCGGCCATATAGCTCAGCAGATTAAAGTGCCTGCAAGCAGGTGCAGGGGCCAGGGATTTCATCCCTGGGCCTGCTGTGCCCTCCTCGCCCCCGGGGCGTGCTGAGCTGGTGACTGAGACTGGGTGTGGTGGCACACACACCTGTAATCCCTGCGCTTGGGAGGCTCTAAACAGGAGAATCACTGTCTAGCCATGGGACAAGCTGCCTGCCTTTTGGCCCAGGGGTCTCTCTGTGAGCCTGGCCTGGAACTCAGCCATGCCATGTCGTGGTCTCCTGGTGTGTGGCTACAAGGATGTTTAAGGCTGTGCTCTCCTTTTCAGATGTTTAAACTTAAATACTTGAGATTAAAAGATGAAATCTTTAGTTAGCTGGAGATTGTGGCCAAAATTATTTGTGTTAATGCTCAGGGAGAAAAGTGTGAACATGTGTTTTTGCTATGAGTACCACTGTCATTTCCAGTTTCCTTAAAGAGAATGTTTTAATGTACTGGATCCGAGCTAAACTCATAGTTTTTCTGTGTTTTAGATTAAATAGAATTGCGAATCAGGTGGCCATTCAGCGGAAGAAGCAGTTTGTGGAGCGAGCCCACAGCTACTGGTTACTCAAGAGGCTGTCTAGGAATGGTGCACCCCTGCTGCGGCGCCTGCAGTCCAGCCTGCAGTCCCAGAGGAGCACACAGCAGGTAGGTGTGCACACTCGTCTGCTGTGACACCATATGCCCTACTGCCGGCTGAGTGTGTTCCCAGGAGGGAAGCACAGGGTTTAGGCTAGGCACTAGGCTGTTGGCTAGCGTACTCTGGGTTGGGCAGGTGACCCCATGTCCTGGCCTGGGGCCTTTGGTATTAATCACTGTTGTTCTCCTATACTGCACACTCTGATAGAACATTTTTCGTATGCCTAGTGCTTGCCAGCTTTGGGGACAGGGTCAGGTTAGGGAAGTGTGCAGGGTGGGGCCAAGGGGAAGGGTGGTTTGCTGGGTCCTGAGCTCTGAGCCTAGAGTGCCTTGAGAGCCTTGAGAGCTAGGAGCCTCTTCCGGGTGGTGTGTTAAGGCCCTGATTCCAAAGGTGGGCTCAGCACTGACCACGGGTGGTGCACAGAGTGGTGGGGTGAGAGGGAGCAGATTGTCCTTTCTAAGGGACAAACTCTGAACAGATCCATCATGTCAGCTGTTACTATGGGTCTGTAGAACCATCTGATCTAACACAGTCCTGAGGGTAGACCTGGAAAGTCAGGAGTTGGCTGCTGTGAGCTGTCATAAGTATACACTGAAAACAAAAATGGGTTTTCATTTACGTGGTCCAAAACATCTGTGTCTGGCAGCCTCTACTCACTGTTCTCTAAGCAAAGGTGGCCAGTCCTCGGTTGTACCTCCTTGGGCCTGGAGCTAGGGGAACTCAGCCCAGCCTTCTGGCCGGGTGTCGCCCTCTAGCGCAGCCCCCAGTGTGGGACAGAACTGTCAGACTGCACCCACAAGATAGCGTCTGGGAGGGTCCCAATGGAGCTTGGAGTTGGAGGTGCTGCTGTTCTGGGAGGCTGTGGACGGCGCTGTGGTCTGTTCTGCTGCCAGTGTCCCTGTTCTCAGTAGACTGTTGGGTGGGACCTGCTCACAGGCGCCGTGGTGCTTGGTGGCCATGCAGTGTCTGGGCCCCATGTGTGCTTCCCTCCACGCAGCATCTGCTGCTGACTGATGCTTGTGCTTCCCTGGAAAGACCACACATCCAGGCCCAGAAGTGGATTGCTTCAGTCGCCGAGTGGACCAGCCTGTTTCTTTCTCCACCATGTCATCAGGCCCTGCTGCTCATTTCTGTACATTCTTTCTTGTGCATGGCTACATCTCCCTGGGCAGCAGGGGAGAGGCCTTGGGCAGGAGGGGCCCTCAGACATAGGTTGTTGAGTGGGCACCAAGTTGGAGCAATAGTCTGTGGTTAGGGTTTCACTGGCTGGACTGAGGCTTCCATGGCGGTGGAGACAAGGGAAGATGTCTTGGTGGAAAAAGTAGTGTGTGCAGACTTTAGATGTAACTTTCAGCTGTGTGTGTGTGTGGGGGGGGCAGCTTTCCTAGGCCAGGGCATGAGCCAGGCCACGAGCCGTTCAGCAGATTGCAGAGATGGGGCATGGCTCATGCCTGCAGTCCCAGCTCTCTGGGGAAGCTGAGGTAAGACTATTACAAGTTGGGGTACAACTTGGATAACTTAATAAGACCCTCTCTGAAGATGGAAAAGAAAGAAAACGGGGGGGGGGGGCTGGAAGGTCGGCGAGGTGGTGATGGACTGCTGGGTCACATGCCCTTGGTTGGGACAGGACCCTTGATACAGAACTGGCCTGTGCCTCTCCTGCACTGAGTTATCCCCAGTGCAGAGGCTTCAGTGGGAACCTGAGCTGTCCTCATGGGGGCGGTCATTTCCCATCCTCCGTGTGGAGGTGATCAGCGTGTGAGGCAGTCATAGCCACTGCTGTGCTGCTCCCCCTTCTCAGAGGTTGCCCAAACCCATGTGGTGTCTCCAGCTTAAAGGACAGGCTGCAAATTGCTGGCCACACCCACTACTTCTGAGCGACCCTCACTAGACCAGGCTACATTTCCTTATTAAAGCCAGACCATGAAAAACCAGTGAGCTTTGCTAATGTACAGGCCCACTGGGAGGGGCTCTTGGCCTTGGGGAGTTGTCCCTTACCTCCTGGCTGCCAGCCCCGGTGTTCTGACTGGTGCAACAAGTAGGCAGAGGTGGTATTTGAAGCTCTGGGGAATTTGGTTTTCCATATTCACCTTTTAGATGTTGTTGGCCTTGTTCATCATTGTTACTTCTGATGTGCTGCCTGAGGAGTTAAACCACTGCGGTTCTCCCTGAGGTGGAGACTGGAGACAGGAGCGCCTGGCTGGGTAACCAAGGCTGGTTCTTTGGGTGGGGTCAGTCCTGAGACTCTTGGCTCCCAGACCCTCCTGTGGGCTCCAGCACACTGCAGTTAGGACCTCGGGAGCTCCGTGCTGTAGTGTCCCCTGGTGGGGGCAGCAGGCAGAGCAGTCCACAGAGAGGGTTGGGGAGGGGGGTTGTGTACCAGAAACAGGACAGTGCCTGTCCTGTGGTGGGATGAGGTGTGGGGCTCTCAGATGTTACTGGCTATGTGGATAGCAGGTAGAAACACGCCGCCACGGAGGCTGCGGAGGCAGGAAGGCCTTCAATGGTGACGGCCTGTGTTGGGCTGGGGAGGGCTCTGGCTGTCCTGCCAGAGGTGCAGAGTGCCCCAGCCAGGCTCTCTGTGAGGCCTTGTGGCAGCGTGTGTGACTGTGGCACTTGTTCTGCTCAGGGACAATGCCTGTGACTGGGCAGAGGCTGTCCTCGAACTCAGTCTGTAGTCCAGGCTGGCCTTCCAAGTGCTGGGGTTACAGGTGTATGCCACCACACCTAGCTGTCTTGGTGTGGCTTTTGCAGAGCTTTCAATCTTAATGACGTAGTGGAAATGGGGGGTGGAGATGGGCTGGCTGGTGCGGGCTGTGAGGCTGTGAGGTCTGGGCAGGTATTGCTGGGGACTCAACCGTCATGTTCCTGAGAGGGAAGATAGAGTGGGTGCTGCTGTGGGTGGGGTGCTGCAGATGGCATGGGGGTCTTCCAGGGGCAGAGTGCGGCCCAGGAGGTGGTGCCCAGAGCAGAAGTGCAGGCTGCCTCCACTGTGGGGCAGGCTGGGTGCAGCCTTGTGCTCTCTGTGCCTGGCTTCTCCCCAGTCCCTTGTCGTGTGCAGTCGGGGCGCCAGCAAGGGCGAGTCCAGGTTGTGCGAGTGTCTGAGGCCCCTGGCCGGAGAAGCTGGGATGTGGCTGATGGGCATCCTGCCTCACTTCTTAGAGAGAAAATGATGAGGAGATAAAAGCAGCCAAAGAGAAGCTGAAGTACTGGCAGCGGCTGCGGCATGACCTGGAGCGAGCCCGCCTGCTTATCGAGCTGCTGCGCAAGCGGGAAAAGCTGAAGCGCGAGCAGGTGAGTCTCCTGGAGGGCCCGTGCGTTGCCCAGTACCTCCCCAGTTTTTGGCTCTTGTGTGGTGTCACTGCATATGTGTCGGGTCAGGTGAGCCTGCGCTGGCCTTGGAGGGCAGTGCGAGCCTCTGCCTTGAAGGCAGTGTAGCTCTATAGGGCAGGGTAGCTGCAGCAGCACCAGGCAGGCGCAGTGGCATTGTGCGGGGGTGGGGGGCATGTGTGCCTGCTCTCGTCCTGTGGTCCCTGAGATGCTGTGCTGTGGTCCCAGGTGAAGGTGGAGCAGATGGCTATGGAGCTGCGGCTGACTCCTCTGACTGTGCTGCTGCGCTCAGTGCTTGAGCAGCTGCAGGACAAGGACCCTGCCAAGATCTTCGCTCAGCCCGTGAGTCTGAAGGAGGTGCGTGTTGCCATCTGTCCCATCGGTGCTGGGTGTGTCATCACTGGCATGCCCAGTTCTTGTTCTCATGTGATGTGTGTATGTTTAGTCAGCAAGTGACACATTTCATTGTAAGCGTTGAAGGGCCTGGCTGGCAGCCTGCACACCTAGCCCTCGCTGTTGGTGTCGGCCGTGCTTCTAGGCAGCGGCCTTGGGTCGGGGGCCCTCCAGGGATGAGGGTGTGTCTGACTGGCCTGGTGTTAGCTGTTTGCATGCAGGGTGTGTGTGGAGTGACTTTACTGGTTATGTGGATAACAGGTTGGAATCCTGGTTTGTTAATGGTTGTTTTCTTCCCTGACCTCAGGTTCCAGATTATCTGGATCACATCAAACATCCCATGGACTTTGCCACAATGAGGAAGCGGCTAGAAGCTCAAGGGTATAGAAACCTCCGTGCGTTTGAGGAGGATTTTAATCTCATTGTAGATAACTGCATGAAGTACAATGCCAAGGACACCGTGTTTTATAGAGCCGCAGTGAGGCTGCGTGATCAGGGCGGTGTTGTTCTGAGGCAGGCCCGGCGCCAGGTGGACAGCATCGGCCTGGAAGAGGCCTCGGGAATGCACCTGCCCGAGCGGCCTGCTGCGGCTCCTCGGAGGCCTTTCTCCTGGGAAGATGGTAAGAACCACTGCCGTGTCCAGCGAGAGCCAGGAGGATGACTTCCTAGCACATGGCAGCATTCAGATCCCTGCTGTCGTGGGGACGCTGCTGCGGGCCGGGCTGGGGTGTGGCTCTTATTCTCTGCCATTTGGGAGCCTGGTCTGCTCAGCTCCTCTCATGAGGCCCTGCTCTGTCCATATGCTTGCTCTGGAGACATGGCTGGTGGCTGCCCAGGTCTGGGTGACATAGAGTAGGAAGACAGCA
The DNA here is from genome assembly GCA_002564305.1 of Octomys mimax. Taxonomy (NCBI): domain Eukaryota; kingdom Metazoa; phylum Chordata; class Mammalia; order Rodentia; family Octodontidae; genus Octomys; species Octomys mimax. The sequence continues at coordinate 8,923 of NDGM010972290.1, forward strand.
GAATTTGTGTCCAGAGTAGTACTGGTGGCTTCCAAGCATGTCTTTAGCAGAAGTTCTCGCAGGAACTATCACTGGCGGTACTGTGGGCCCAGGCTTTGAGGCGTGTGCCTGAGCAGGTCTTCTTGAGGCAGTCCTGCCTCAGTGATGGCCTATGCTGCCCAGGTGCCCCAGGTGGGCTCTCCCACCCTTCATTGGCTGTCTCCTCCTCTGAGGGTCCTTGGAAACCTTGCTGCCCTCGCTGGCCAAGCCTGGTTAGCACCTACTGAGTGGCATGTATGTCTGGGTCGGTGGAGCTCCTCAGAAATGCTGTTCCTGCATTTGTGCTTGTGCTAGGCGAAGCCATGGCGTCTGGTGGTTTGTTCAGAGCTCTGCATTTCTGGTCTCGGGCTGCCCTTTTTCCTGGTAAATCACTGGCGGGCTGGGACTGGACTCCTGTGAGGTGGCTTGCCCCCACTGCACTTGGCCCAGCCCGTCTCTGTGCTCCTCCCTCATGCAATGGTTGTAGCCTTGGGCTCCACGTCCTCCCTTCTGGCCTCCAGGGCCCGTGAGTGGACAGGGCTGGGACCCGAGTCAGCACCTTTCTGAAGTGGCTACACCCCTTGCTGAGTGCATTTCTACATAACCGTCCTGCTACCAGGAAAGTAGGGGCGAGAACTCTGCTTTAATTTCTCCAGTGCAGAGGTTGGGTGGAGAGGAGGAGCCCAGGCTCCTAGTGGCACCTGCTCTCGGTCAGCACTGGGCCTGCTGTGATGCCCGAGCAGGTGCGGTAGGGCTGCTGGTCCTGCAGAAGAGAACGGCAGTGCTGGGCTCTTCTCCCGGGGCTTCAGATGATGTGAGTGTTTTGCAGGTGGGGAATGTGAAGTTTTGTTGGCAGCAGTGATAGCATTATGCTGTAGATATGTTTTTAGTTTATTTTCTGATGCTGGTTTCTGTGTGGATGAAGTGCTTCAAATAACACTTGATTTTTAGAGAACATGGGCGGCTGTGTCTGGACCGACTTGTGCTGTGTTTTTTCTTTTTCCTCTTGCTCCTGCGCTTTTTTCTGGCTCCTGCTTTTCTCATCAGATAGCTTGAAAAAGTAGTCGCTGTTTGTGGTCATCTTTTGCTAGTTTATGGCAGCTTAGGCTTCAGGTTTGGGAAGTTTGTTGCGGTGGGGATCATAGGCATGTTCACAGTAAATATGCTAGGAATTTAGAAAGGTCTGTGGGCTTTGGCTAGGATGACATTCGTGACATGCAAAAAGCTCCAGGTTGTCATCTGCATACGTTTTCTTCTATTGCTGGCAGGCCTCCTATGGCCCACCCTGCGCTTGTGGGCTGGCTGAGCCTTGTGCATAAAGGGACCTGGCTGGGTCTCTGATGTGGCCATGCCGCCCCCTGCCCTGTGGCTGTGAGGACAGACCCCTCCCTCAGGAGCTGTGACGTGTGGTTTGGAGTGTGCGAGTGACCTGTGCATGACCCCAGGTGGCCATGCCAGGCCTTGGCTGAGGAGTGTCAGGGCACCAATGACTGATGCTGTGTCCTCTGATCCAGTGGACAGGTTGCTGGACCCGGCCAGCAGGGCCCATCTGGGCCTGGAGGAGCAGCTGAGAGAGCTGCTGGACAAGCTGGACCTCACCTGCTCCATGAAGTCCAGTGGCTCACGGAGCAAGCGGGCGAAGCTGCTCAAAAAGGAGATCGCACTCCTGCGCACCAAGCTGAGCCAGCAGAGCCAGCCCGCCCCCGCGGGGCCTAGCCCGGGAGGCTCGGAGGAGGCCCCTGCCCCACCAGGGCCGGACGTGGGCGAGGAAGGTAAGCAGGCACGGGCTGAGCCCTACTCGCTCAGCCTTGCAGGCTCTGTGCTTGTCGCAGATTTGTGAGCCCTGAGGCTGGCGAAGCTCCAGTCACTGGGTCCCCCCAGGTCAGCTTTCTTTTGAGGGGACTGCAGTCAGTGCCGTTGAGGTGCATGGACTTTAAGGTACACAGTGACATTCATTTTTGTTAACATGGGCCTAAAAAGCTATGTAAGACTTCAGTACTCATTTGATCCTGTGTTGACGAGTAAAGGTGAAGGAAATGTTTTGGTCGCGTTTTGCGAGTGGAGAAAGACTAGACTGTCAAACAGGGCTCTTGGAAATGCTGTTTTACACTGTTAGGATGGAGCCGCTGTGCTGAGGTTGCGGTGGGGAGGGAAGGACAGAAGCCAGTGCTGTTGCTCGCAGTCCGGCAGGCCTTCCTGTGAGTGCCCTCGAGATGCTGATGGGGCCCAGCGTTGTTGGGGAAAGGCCAGGCAGCGGGGAGGGAAGGGCCCCAGAGAAGCCTGTCTGCCTAGCGGAAGCTAGTATACCCCGTTTCACCTGGGTGGTGAG
>NDGM010972291.1:0-10133 GCA_002564305.1 Octomys mimax
TTTCCTCTATCGCCCTTGTTTCCTTCGTTGTCTCTTCGTCCTTTACAGAGCTGATGGCTGAGTCTGTCTTGGTAGATGGTACTTTTTACATGTTCATTTCATAAGTGGATTTTACCACACCTGAGTAATAGTGGATATTTGCTTTGCATGGTAACATTAAAAAAAAATATGTCTGTGACTTACGATGAGTTCTTTTTTTAATGCTTCAGCTGCTTAGGTATATTGTGTAACCTTTTCAGATAACACAATGAATTATTAATCCAAATTAGAAAATGGTAGGCTGAAGCCCTGGATTCATGCCCAGAGAACAGCTCTGCCACATAGACATATGGTCACCTAGTTAGGAGAATGACTTTCTGTACACGTGCCAAAGAACACTTTACAATGACTGTTGACATTCTGTCCTTCCTTTGTTTCTCCATTAATGGATGACTTTGCTACGTTTTTTTTTCCCCAGATAGATTTTATTCTAACTTATGCCCAGTAAAACTTCACTAGGAAAATGAATAAGAAAAAAGAGCCAGTCTGTCTTATTAGACAGTTTCATTAAGTGATACTATGAAGGGCCTTACTGGACTATGCGTGAGCAGAATTTTACAACTATTTACTGAAAACCTAACTTTATCTTCAGTTCTGTTTAATTATGAAATATCCAGTAAGACAAATCCCATGTGTATCTGAAGCACATGTTAATTCTTGGGTTTGGGAAAATTATACCTTTTCTCCCACAAAACAAATACCTGTCACTTAGCTGCTAGTGGACTATCTTTGCATGTATTTGCTTCAAAATTCTTGGTTCTAAAGTCTCTGATACATTATATCAGTGATAATTTATCTGTATTTTTACTGCTATCTAATTTTAAGACATAGCTAATAATCTAATTTCAGGAACAAACATTAGAAAACTATATTATTCTTTTCAAATATTCCTGGGTAATCAAAGCCATTTTTTGAGAAAATATTTTTCTATTTAATAAAGCTAGTAACAGGACTCAAATTATAAAAGCACAGATTTTGACTGCTTAAGTTAACTCAGTTGTATTTGGACCAACCAAAAAACTAAAAGAATCCTATAATGTTTTTGTAGGATTTTCAAATGTTGTAGTTGTTTCAAATTGTTCCTCATGCCAGTCACTTGAGAACAGGCCAGAGATTACTCTAGGAAGCCATACTACAACACCAGACTGTGAAAAAATTATTCAGGTAACTACCTGAGCATATTGGCCTGGTTAATGGATCACACTACTGAGCTGTGTCCTTTGACTAGTAGAGAACCAGGCAAATACTTAGTGAACTTCAGTGGCGAAACAATGAGCAGGCTCATAATAGGGAAGATGGGATATTTCAGGTGGCTTACTAAGCCACTAGGTGGCTTACTTAAGAGAGTTTGTCTTGAATATCAGAAGAAACTTCGACTTGTCATTTTTAGAAATGCTGGGACTGTTGAGATTTTCAGGATGGAATTATTATATTTGGGTTGCATATAAGATACTTGACTTGGGGCTGGGGAGATGGCTCAGTAGAATAAGTGCTTGCCTGGTAAGCACAAGGGCCTGAATTCTACCCCTGGTTCCAAAAAAAAAAAAAAGATACTTGACTTGCCTTAGGCAGAATTACAACCTTGCGTTTACTTGAGGATGAAGTATGATCTCAGGAAATATGCTTGAATATGACATTAGTAAAAGATAGAATGTGATAGTCCAACTATATTCACCTTGGTTGCCTTGGGAGCTGCCCAGGACTTAGCCACCCGTTTCCAGGATATCGGGATAGATGAGGCAGTTGTGACCTTGGGTTCCTAGCAGGCCCCTGGCTCCTTTTTCTCTGCTGCTACTCCTCTGCTCTGCTTTTTATACACCATGAACTGGGCACTTCTGTGTCACCGTGAGTTTCCACTACAATATTCTTGCCTCGGAGCCAGGTGATCAGGGCCTGAGTCATCTGAAACCATGAACAAAATAAACATTTCTGCTTTAAGATGTGGGTGCCAGGTATTTGCCCCAGCAATAGGAAGACTGACTAAGACAAAGGCTTGCGAGTGGCAATTAAAAGGACAGGGACACAAACCTGACTGATTTTGACCCAGTAACAGTCATAAAAAGGGACTGACACCTGAATCTGAGTTTTGGGTGCTCTGGAAATCAGCAGGCAGTGACATTCTAGGATGGTAAGAAGAAGACCTACCTGGAAGGCAGGGATTAAGGTCTGACCTCGCCTCTGTGTCCATCAACTGTATGGTTTTATATCCTCTCCTAGTTGGGATAGGACTTTCATTTCTTCACTTACAAAATATTGGAGTCATGCCAGTGAAATAATTTGTTGGACTGCTGGTGCTCTGTGATTCTAAGATGAATTTATCTTTGCAATATCTTGTCTATTTGTCATTACTCAAACATTTCTCTAATTCTTTGGTATAACCATGGAAATATCCATTATTGTATTCTTAAGACAGGACAAACTTTCAATTCCTGATTTGTATTTCCAAGTTGATTATTACTAGTGTCCATGTGACCTTTTTCTCTACTTCCTTGTCAATGAGAAGTAATCCAAGGCCATTAAACATAATTTATAATTATTTTCAGAGCTGTACCATAAAGCTTTATTTACAAGCTTTATACTTTTAAAATATGTAGCCAGAATGTTTTTAGCAATAACAAATTTCATGTGACCTCTATATTCTTTTAAAAATATCTGTTTACTATTTTACTGTTTTTTTGTACTTTAAAAATCTTTATATGGTACTGCTTATTTTGATCAGAAGTGTTGCTAGAAGACAAATGTCACAATATTCAGCTGAGAGTTTCTACTGAATTTCTTTTTCTCTATCTTATGTTATCAAATAGATTTTCTGCATATATTTGTTTTTACAAAGAAAAATCACTTTTGTTAAGAATGCACACAGTTTTTAGGTATTCATGTAATACAATTCCACATTAAAAATTAGCCTTAAATTGTAAAAGAAAATTCAGAGCACATATTACCTTAATGATAAAATAAAGCAATTAATATGAAATTGAGTCAAGAGAAGCCAGAAACAGTACAGAAATCTACACGAAATGAGTGTGTGGAAGATGCTAGAGGAAGGTACTGTGGTTTCCTGGACAAGCAGAAACACAACAGCTGGCACTGCCACTGGTAAGGAGGGAGAAAAACAGTATATTTTTAATAGATGAAAATATTCAAACCCATAGAAAATTCCAATAGATTAAAGAAAATTACCACTCATCCTTGCAACCCGTTTGGAAATTTTGCAAAGCATTTGACAGAGAAAATGAAGAAGCCCTGGTCAAAAAGAATTATGGTACTATGTAGCCAAGTAGCTAGGTCCCATGGACAATATTTCTTCTGGCCACATTCTGAAACATAAATATCTTTCAAGATTTAAACTGAAATTGAGCTCTTCTCAGGGAGCGTGAGAGCAGGTCACAGCTCTTTGGAGTTCAGTTCTCTTCTCTCTGTGGAGTTAAGAAAAAAAAGGCAGGTGACCTGAAATTCAGTGAGACAATGTGACATTCTCAGTGAAAAAGTTTGACCAGCTCTCAATGGAAAAAAAAAAAAAGAACAGAAATGAGATTTTTTTTTTTTCCTGAAAAAAGCAACATTTCTCACCAACAAGCAATTTTTCTTTTTCTTTTTCTTTTCTCAATAAGCTATTTTTCTAACATGAAAAAAAACTTTCTAAACAATTCTAGGGAAATGAGATGCAGCCAAAAAATATATCATGGCAACTTTTCACATGTTTCTTTTCAAAATCTGGAAGGTCTGCTACTGTTGAGTCAGTGACCAAGGACTGCTGGACATCCTGGAGCACTTGAACTCAAGACTTCCAACTCTTTGCTGACCCAGGACTTCACAGTCTGGAATGCAGGTAAAGGTCAAGGAATCACTTGCCTCAGGTGGCACTTGTCTTGAAGAAGAGAAACAATATGAGTGTCAGTGTGAAATCCTGACTCTGCTTTAAGGGATATAAAAATATTTTGAGCCTATCTAAGTGACCACAATACAGTATGAGAACACAGACTGAAGTTATCCTGAATGCCATGTGCTGCCCAGAGAGAGGTAACATACACTTCCATAGTCAAACAAAGAAGATCATAAAGCAAAATATTTTACAAATACATTCATGGGACATTAGGGGCCAATAAAGTGAGGCAGTCTTTCCTCTGAGCATCAGATGTTAGTTTTTAGCACTTTTGGCTTTGGAGTTGGTGACAGCTAGTGGTCTTTTAAGGTTAACAATACATTTTGAGCTCTTATTTAAGAGCCAAGAGAATGTTAGGGTACACACAAAAGTGAAAAGTTCAAGGCTATATTTTTTGATTTTTCATATTTTTATTTTTATATGTGTGTGTGTGTGTGTGTGTTAAAGAGAAGCATAATTACCACAGATTATAAAGGACTAAAGCAGGACTAGAATAATGAATGAATCACATTAGCCAGGGAAGCAGATACTCTCAATAATATTAATGTTAAAGATCCTCAAGCCCAGGATCATTTGGGCTCTTAGTATGCAGCATTCCATCTCTCCAGAATCACAATGTTTTGCTCAAACTAGGACAAACCATCAGCAGGATACGTAATGTAGATGGATCAGGCTTCTTTGGAGATTCAGTTTTGCAGTAGGTTTAGGGATTCTGAACCATTTCTAGATCTGTCCCAGTTTTATATATCTAAAACGGTAGTTATACTCTACACAGGAATTTCCAATGGAAATTTAAAGACAGACTCTCACATGCTATTTAACATAATAAAGTTATGTGTAAAACCAGTGTCAAAATAGTCATTGAGAACAGTGATGGTGAACCTTTTTATCTTAGTTACTTTTCGCTGCAAAGTGGCGTGATGAAGACCAGGACTTCTCCAAGGAAGGAGTGGGGAGAAGCCTTCCTCACCTGAGTCACTCTGGGGCGGGCCCTCCCCCGTGGCCCAGAATCACAGGGAGCCAATTCAGCCAAGCTTCCAGCATTTCAAGTTGACACAGTGTATCAACTACAGTACTTTTAAAGCTTTTAACGATGCAAACAGCCCAGCGTGGTGGTGTACCGTGGGTTCACCATCCCTGACAGAGTAATTTAAATATTAGCCCTAATACATGCAGCTGTGATATAAACCAGTTGGTGTGGCTCCAAAGGCTACATTCATTACAAGGACTTAGTGAGTGATGTGAATGCTCCCTTAATCTGTGTGTTCACAGTTAACCCTCATTGTGACAGTGCAAAAGGCAGGGGTTTTGGGGATTGATCAGTGCATATAAAAGGGCAGAGGAAGTTGCTTTAGCCTATTTTTGCCTTTCTGATTTTACCTTCTGCATTAGGAGCCATTTGGGGAGCAGAGGCAGGGCTTTTGCTATATATCAAACTCAATGGTACCTTAATTATGGCCTTCCAACCTCAAAAACTGTCAGAAATAAATTTCTTTTTCTTTTTTTTTTTTGGTGGAACCAGGGATTAAATTCAGGCCCTTGCACTTGCCAGGGAAGCACTCATTCCACTGAGCCATCTCTCCAGCCCCCAGAAATAAATTTCTAATTTTTGTATATTACTTGCTCTCAGGTGTTTCGTTATAGTAGCACAGATAGATTAGGACACTGATCATCCCTTAAATATAAGCATTCCTTAAATTTTATTGAGTCCTCTTTTCTTCTCGTTCTGAACAATCTTTCTGGGTGGTCCTTGAAGCCCACTAATAAGTGACCGCACACTGATTACCTTCAAAACTATATATCTTTCTGTCAGATCTCTTTCACCAGATTTAGCTGTACACATCCTCCTATCTATTTGATAACTCCTCATGCATATCTTATGGGCAACTCAGAGTTAGCATGTATTAAACTAAACTCATCATCTAGTCTTTCCCAAGTCCTCCCCCAAATTGATGGCTCCTTTCCTCTACTTCGTGAGAATCCTGCTAGTACTTCCTTTCTCTTCTGTGTTCCAACTTTCTTTCTGATGTATATTTCTGATTATCATCATTTTATATTTAAAACAGTAGCTTCTACCTTTGCGTTTTTCGGAATCTACTTTGACTCTATTATGTAAAGATTAAAAATAAATCAATAGCAAATAAGAATGAATGCTAGCCAGGAGTGGTGGCACATGCCTGTAATCCCAGCACTCGGGAGACTGAGACTGGAAGATCACTGTGAGTTTGAGACCTGCCTGGGCTAAAAAGCTCAAGGCCAGTCTGACCTACATAGCGAGAACCTGTTTAAAAAAGACAATAAAATAAATAAACACTAAATACTCTGTATGGTGCTGCAGGAGGTCATGCCCTTACAAATTGTCATAATCTCTCCAGGAGATGGCGCTCATAGTGTGAGAAAGACTTCTGCTTTTAGTTTTGTGTGTTGAAAAAAATTTCACACAAGTTCCACATACTAATCATAAATTCAAAATACTTATACTATTGATAGCTTGCCGTTTTTCAGGTAGTTTTCTGGGCTACTAAATATTTAGTGATTTTGTATTACTTTTACAGGTAAGATATGGAGGTGAAGTTGCTACAAGTCACAAAATTTATGGGAGGTACTTTTCAATCTGGGGTGAGAAGAAGCACATTACTTCAAAACCCTTAGTACTCAGAATTCTAATATATAGAATTTTATGACTTTATTGTCATTCAATGAAAAACAAGCTGGAAAGCCGAAGGGAAGAGTTGGGGAGAAAGAGCTAACTTCATACGTATCAGGGCTTTTGGAAAATGAAGGAGGAAAACCATATTTTAACACCATTACAGACTATAGTCCTGGCATTAACTTTTTAGATGTTCGATATTTGGTAAAATGCTTCTTTTTCTGAGTTTTATATTACTTTTCTCTAGAATGATAAAATTGAGCTAAATGGTTTCAAAAATTCCATGATTGCCAAACAATTAGAGAGTAAAAGGAATAAAGCAATCCCAATTTCAATGGGTAAAAATGCCAGCTAAGAGAGCCATCATGGTCTATGCTAAGTCAAATTACACGACCTTGCACAGAGCTACTGCGCTGGTGGACTAGATGCAACTCTGGGTCACTGTGATTAATTTTGACTTCATCTAAAGCAGCAGTAACTGAGGGCCAGTTTTGTTGAAGACTAATGTTTTCATGTACTAAGAGGTCATGGTGCTAAGGGTCATAGAATGATTCAAGCACATTACGTTTATTGTGCCCTTCATTATTTTTACAATGTAACATACAATGAGATAATTATTCAGCATACCGTCATAAGGCAGAATCAGTGACAACTCTTGAGCCTGTTTTCCTACAACTCAACAGTCTAACCTGGGGGTGACTGGAGACAGTGACACCTGAAATGTGATGCTTATGGGCAGCCTACTCTATAATCCCATTTAGTTGCTGTCAATAGAGAGAGTCCAGCTTCCGAAAGATAGGATGCTGGAAGTGGAAGCAGGTTTTTCAGTCATTTGGTGGCAATCTCAGAATAGTATACTTGGACTTTAATAAAAAATGTGTGGAGATCTGAAGTTGTTTCAAACACACTCTAAGGACAGCATCGTATGAAATCTCAAGCAATTGATCCTCTTTGAAAACAAGGGTAAAGTCAACTCCCCTGGCTTATTCACAAATGGCTGAAGATTCATTCCTTCACAGTTTGTGTGTCTTTTGTAGTTGGAAGGTAATGCTGATACTCTTTTGGAAGCTGAAATAAGTGGGGAAAAAAAAATCCTTGGGAAAAAAAAGTCCCTGACTTAGTCTCTCAAAATATCTGCTGTTTGAATCATGTCAAAATTCCTGTTAACTTGTTGCCCCAAATAACAATTTGGATTTGAATGCTGCCACTTTATGCTCTGACTTGAGCATAGTTAACACTCCTATCCTCTGAAGTGACAGATGGAGTTTATTGAGCAGGCTGAATGTCACAGGAGTAAGCAAGTTTTAAGATCTCTTCTGTGCCGCTGAAATATGGTGTCAGTGGTGACTATTTTCTCAAAGAAATCTCTACTGCAGCTTTTGAAACTCAGTTACTCTGGCCAGTGATCTCCCACTAGAAAGCATCTCATGTCTATGCGTAAATGGTTTGCTACTCTGTGTCAGTCCCCTAAAATAGCTGTTGCAATAGTCGAGTAAAGTGTGGATGCCGATACAAGTCACATCCTTCAAAAAGCTGTTAAGTTCAAATGTTAAGATAGCTGTTTGCTAGCCAGATTTCTCCATGTATGAAGCAGTTCATAGACAAATTCAAAGATGCCTTTTTGGAAGTAAGTACTGATGTCAGAAAATCATTTATCATGCCAACTTCATCAGTGCATACACAGATGCAAAACAACCTTCTCAGTTTTCCCAATAATGTAATTATTCAAAGACTTGAATAATTCTGTAGCTGTAGTGTTGGTTGACAATAAAAGTGTATATAACACATCCTTATGGGGGACGCACTGCATAAAAACAAGCATTGTTACCTTGTTTCCAACATCAGTAGATTCATCAACTGTACCAGTGATTTAGTAGTTTTCTCTAATAATCATGTCTCAATATCCTCTGCTATTTATTTCATCAACTTGTCTAATTATAGTGCTGGCCAAAAGAAGAATACATGACACCTTTTTAGCTGTAGCCTTTCCTAAAAATTAGGGATGAATGGACAACACACAGGATTAACTCTTTGCCAATGGAAAAGGACTTCCATTTCCTGCTTCTTTAACAGTGCAGTTCGGTACTAAGAAGAATGGTTTTAGTGCAGACATACGTGATGAAGTGGTAGCCTTCAGTAATTGTTTCTGTTCTTCATGTTCATTTCTTTGAAACTTCAATGGCTTGTCTTTTAATGCAGGGTGCTCAGTATGCAAATGGTGAAGTAGCTTTGAAGGATTCATAACTTCATTGGATAGCCAGTCTCACATAGTCAACAAAGCAGGATGGAGAATGTGAACCGCAGATCGTGGCTGTAAAGGGAAAGGACTGCTGGTTTTTCACTACAACACAGCTTTCTTTTTTCTTGGTAGTCTGAAAGTTTCCTACTGTTTCATCATTAGGTCTTCTCTTCTTATCAAAGAAGCTTTCCAGGGTTGAATTTTACTCATTTCGACTAGGGCTATCCTGTTGACTTACCAAAACAACTGCACCTGGGAGAAGTGCGCAGTGCAGGCAAGAAGGAAGGGTGGATGGAAGTGGTTAATCAAACAGTGGGCCAGCCATAGAAGTCAAGTAAGTGAGGGATCCTGATGTAAAGCCCGCCAACAGATACTGCTATATAATTGAAGTACATCAATTCGGTTTCCGATAGAAAGCCTCTCACCGAATGGAGCTTCATTGTACCTGCCGCTTGCTGACAAAGTTTTTGTAGGCATCAGCAAGCTATTGATTTAGTATGGTTTCTGCATATTCCCACCTTCCATTAAAGTGAATCTGTACTTGCAGCCCTTCCCTAGTGGCAGCGTCACCTCCTCTGCTTTAGCTTAGGTTCTCAGACAATAGACTCTTGTCAGGAACTTGCAAACTAGAGCCCTTCTATGTGCAATTCACAGTAGGGTCCACACTCCTAGGAGAATCAAATGGTACTGTGGGCCTGAGAGAAGATGGAGCTCAGGCAACAATACAGACCCTGAGAAGTGGTTGTCAATACAGGAAAGCCTTGTTAGCTTTCTGTTGTTCACGTACTACTGCAGAACCCAATCCTTAACAGAGCTGCAAAACTGTGATCTAAGGTTCCCTAGGGAGAATTTTAACATATAGCAATAAAGGCTTATTCAGACCACTAATCAGAATCTCTGAAGGTAAAGCCCAGGCATCAGCATTTGTTAAGACTGTTCCTGGCAGTTCAAGTACATAAAGAAGATTAAGGAGACCTGATTAGAAAGACAGTTACAGCTGAATGCTGTTTAAGTGAAAGGTTTAGCTACAGGCCTTGCAGGGAGAGATACAAAAAGACAAATGAAAAAGTAAAGGATACAGAGTACCAGTCTGGGCAAAAACAAAGAAGACTAGAGAATTACATTTTGGGATACTACCAAATCTAAGTAGTCACTACCTTTGGAAAATTTTTAAAAATGAAGACATTTGCACTGTTTAAAAAAAAAGTAAGCACCAGAAAGAAACAATGAATATTCTTCATCCTTTATTTCATATCTTTGACTCCATTGTCACGATTGGGAAGTAAAAAACCTGAGCATGTGAAATTCTTTTTTTTTTTTTT
>NDGM010972307.1:0-11484 GCA_002564305.1 Octomys mimax
AAAAAAAAAAAGATTTACCTATATATAGTTATAAAAACATATAAAGATTTTAAAATACAGTATTACAAAACAAAACATGGGAAAAAGTCACCCTAAAGAAACTCACACTGTACAGTTCTCCACAGGGACTCGTTACTAAACACGGGATAGATGCGCTTTGTAAGAGAGACCATTCCATACAGAATCGCATGAAATGCTACCTCACCAGCTCTGGGGGAGCGGGAAGAAACTGGGAAGGGCTTTACTTTTCACCTTAAGCCCTTTAGTACTATGAGATCTTTTTTTCTTTCCTAGAAGTGTGAACTTCTAAATTAAGTTGGTTGGATTCATGCAGATGACATACGACATACCTCACTTAACACTGTTGTTTAATCTTTGTTAATCAGGACAGAAAACTCAGCCCTAGTAGAAACTCTACAGAGAAGAAGCACACTGAAACGTGCTTGCGTTCGCAGTTGATTATTTAATCATTAAACTCAGATTCTCAGAAGATCAGCGTCTTCTCCTAAGGCCCCAACTCTACGCGTCACAGCCTCTTCTACTCTGGAGTCACCATTTGCCATCCCCCTTGGGCTAAAGATGTGTGTTTAGTTTTATTTAGGAGGAAAAAACAAAAAATACCACAACACCCTTCATGTTAAAAACCACCACCAAGAGCGATGCCTGGGTCCGCTGTGGGATGTACTGATTATCTGGGTCTCGAATCCAAGCTGTACGTTTTTAATAAGCTCCCCAGGTAACTCAGATGTCACTGGAGTGGGCTTCTGCACACCAGAAGTAGCTGCGCTTAGTACACGTTGTCCTCGCCAACAAAGCACAACACATAAATATTCCATGAACAAAGGCACTCACTACTGTACCACTCCGAGATGTAAAACTAACTGCTCTCAAGAACTGATTTTGGGGTTTGGAGCTGGCTCTGGGATAGGCAAACCCAGCCCTGCCCTACAAGCCAAAGAGCTGTCCTTGGCGCTGAGGGGAGCTAGACGGGGCCAGTATTTCTCAAGTTTGGGCTGCTGTCACCGCCTGTCTAGGCTGGGCCCAGACCACTGGGAATCTGGTGGGCATCGTAGGGGCAGATGTGCTCAGCCGGGCCTGATGGCCTCCACACTCCCTGCACACTTGCACTCAGCACAGCTTGGAGCCTTTGGGCGGGCTTGGTATTTCCAGGCCAGCTCAAAGTAAGATCACTCGGGCCCCTTCTCGCCTTTCCCCACCCTAGACCGAGTGAATCAGATTCTCTAAGAAAGGCTCCGTGTCTTCTGAAACTACTGCCCCTGGTTATTCTTGTAAACAGGGAAGTCTGGGAAACACCAGCACAGGTCAAACTCCCACTTGTAAGGGAAGGGCAGGCCTAGGGAGTTAGGTCACTGCTCAGAAGCATTCACAGCTGATTAACCACAGCCAAGAGACCAGAGGACTGTGAGCTAATCCCTTCCTTAGACCAGTACTGTTTTGGTTTCAGTATGACAGCATCTGTGAGGTTTCTGATTAACCATGATGAGGCCGGAAGTGAGTGAATAACGAAGCCCGAGCACAGAGCACAGGTCCGGACACGCCGCCGGTGGCAAGAATGAGTGGCTGGCGGTGAACTGCCACACCAACCTTCCCTGCTCCACTGGAGTCCTTTCACTTTCAGATTCAGTAGGAGAAATACAAGACTCTCTGTCATCTTAGTGCCAGGGATACAGGATGACTCGAAGGTCTCCCATTTCCTGGTCACACATCAGTATCTCCAGCAAAGGAACTAGAAAAAGCACATGCTTTGCTTCCAGCGACAACCTGAAACCTTGTTGCAGGGATAGACAACTTTGGCAGTTGCTACCGAGGCCCCACACAAGGGCCTGGAACCGGAACCCTGACCCTGGAAGGAGGATGGGAACCAACTCCCCAGCTGGAGCTCACGCAGCCGCAGCCACTCTGGCTCCCGGAGCGTGCAATCCAGTTATAATTGCCTTTAATTGGGCCTCCCACTTGGTCTCACAATCTCCAGCTGTAATCAGTTCCACAAAGGCTGTGCGGTACTGCTTTTCTACCTTTAAAATCAGAATCTGCTCTGGTTAGGTTCCTATCACTACCGCTTAGGTTTTTTAATACAGTGAGAGATATAAACAGGATGAATGAATGAGTGAATAGATGAATGAAAGCCAGGATGCAAATGGATTAAAAAAAATAAGCTCTGATCTCCATGACCTTAATAACAACCCAGTGGGATGCAGATTCATAAGGGAGATGGATGCTGACTGGGAAAAACCTTTCAGTCCCAGGGCGGTTCCAGGGCATAGGGTCCCCTAAACTTGTACAGCTGGTCAGACATTTTCCAGGCTCTGATTTTTATCTTTCTTGGCACGCTCGACTCTGTTAATAAAGTCACAACCCTTTGTTGCCATGGAGCCCAATCAGACATGAAGCCTGTTACTATGACTTCCCTGTAGATCTAAAAAAAAAAAAGACATAGTGACCAAAGGACCAGTTTTCAAAAAATTATCAAAACAAAATAAAACAAAAATTAAAGAAAAAAAAACCCTGAAGTGAGGCAAAGAGGTGTCACCAAGTCCACCACCCTTCACACGCACTGACATTCAGGCTTCCACGCGGGCTTGACCTGAACTCTCGAGCCAAAGCTAGCCTTTGTTTCATAAAAACTTTTTCCAAAGGAGATGACTTTATAAATAAATACCTGGCAAAAATGTAAAAATATTCTTAGGATTTTCTCCATTTTGTTCTCTTTTAGGCAAGCTTTCTGAAATTGAAGTTGCTGTTTAGCAAACATATGTCAATCAGCAGCTACCAAATTGCAATATTCATTTCCACCAATACTTAATTTTCGCCAAGAGCTCATTACTTCTCTGAAAGAAAAGATTCTAAACAATACAATCAATCCTGTGTTCTGCCATACTGAAGCTGGACTAAATCTTTAGAGAAAAAATATCTGAGACTAAGAGCCAAGCTATTTAAGGAAAGAGAATTAACAATTGTTGAGTGCCTACCATCAGCTGGGCATTTCCAAGGCACAGGGAGAACCCTGTATCGCAGGCATGGCCATCTGTTTAGCAAAGAAGGGGTCAGGTGCTGCAAGTGCTGCTGGGTAGCTCCCTCGGGCTCCTGTGCACGCGTGCTTGGTGCTCGGCTCCCAACACCACAGCTCTTCCCTCACCCAACCTGGCCTTGCATTCTGTATGAGAGAATATGGTCTGTAAACCTGGTCTGCAAAGGAGCCAAAGACTTGATCTTTGCTGGCACAGGGGCTACTGCTCTTAGCAACTACGGCTCTGACGCTGCAGCAGTCACGCTCCTGGAAGAATCACGAGCAAATGCCCTGCGTGCCTGTCTAAGACAACACAGGGCCAGGCAGCTGCTCCACCCCTGCAGGTGCTACTGCACTGCCCAGGGCCTTCCAGCCTCGAGGTACAGATGACAGGAGGCCCTCACGGCTCTGCACCTGTCCTGCACGGTGGCAGTGGGGAGAGGAAGTTGAGCTATGCGAACTCGCCATGGTTCCTCACTGGCCCTGTGCAAACAGCTTGAAAACATGACTGGGAAGCATGTGGCAAAGCGTGAGACTTGAGTCTAGAGTTATACCATTACCCCTGCAAGCCTCTCAGCTGAGGATACTTTACCTAGTTCTTTCTTTTTCTTTTTTCTTTGTATTTAGGACAGGGTCTACAAGGGTTCACTATGTAGTGATTCTCCGGTTTTCAGCATCCCAAAGCACTGGGAATACAGGCATGGCCACAACGCCCAGTCTCAATCATCCTCTCAGCACGCCCCGCGGGTGGGGCCAGCACGGCACACCAGAGATCGAACCCGAGCCTCTGCGCTCTGCCTAAGCAGGTGCTTTAGTCTGCTGAGCTATCAGGCCGGCCCTATAGCCAGTTTTTTTCTATAATGAATGGAGCAACTACTTTTATTTTTTATTATTTATTTGGTACTGGGAATTGGACTCTCGACTTTGAGCTTGCTAGGCAGGCACTGTGCCACTGAGCTATATCCCTGGCCCCAACTACTTTCAATGAAAGAAAACTGTAAAACCAGTGAGCTACCACTTCACACGCACAGGAAATTCAGTGGTCAGAAGATAGAGGTTAGGACCCAGGGAGATAGCTCAGGAGAATAAGTGCCTGCCTGGCAAGCACAGGGTCCTGAATTTAATCCCCAGTACCGCGAAAAACAAACAAACAAACGAAAAGACAGGGGTAAGTGCTGGTGAGGATGTGGAGAATCAAGAGTGCCAGCCAGTACTGGTGGGAATACAAATCCGTGCCACCATTTTGAAAACACTAACAGCTCCTCACAAGGTTAATCAGAAAATTACCTTAAGACCCAGCAATTCAGAATACATGGTCTTTAAATTTTAAAAAATTATTACAGTAAAGGATCATCATTAATCCCCCCTAAAATATATACCCCTCACACTAATACCTAGAATATACAAAGAACTCAGTAAAATCAGATTCCCCAAATAAAAGATCCAACCAAAAATTGGTCTTGGGCCAGCCAAGTAACTTAGCAGATTAAAGCACCTGCTTAGGCAGATGCAGGGGATGGGAGTTTGATTCCCGGGCCTGCAGTGCTGGCCCCACCCCCCAGGGCATACTGAGATGGCGACTGAGACTGGGCATGGTAGCACACACCTGTAATACCAGCACTTGGGAGGCTGTAAACAAGGAGGATCACTACGAGTCAGATCTATGCAGTGAGACCCTGGAGACCCTGTCCTAATGTTTAAAAAAAAGGGGGGGGGCGTCTCTGCTGGGCATAGTGATGCATACTTGTAATCCCAGCACTTAGAAGGCTGAGGCAGGAGGATTGCCAAGAGTTCAAGGCCAGCCCAGGCTACCTTAAAAGCCAGTTAAAAGTGAGTGAGTGAGTTAAAAGCCAGTCTGAACTATGTAACAAGGCCCTGTCTCTAAATAAATAAATGAAATTTGAAATGAATAGATATTTCTCAAAAGAAGAAGTACAAATAGCCAAAGAGGTCAGTTGATGAGACAATGTTTAGCATCTTTGGCCATTATAGAAATAAAGATTAAACAACACTGAGATTCTACTTTGTCCAGAAGAATGGTCATCTCCAAGAAGTCAAAGAGAAACACATGCTGGCGAGGCTGCAGGGGAGCAAAAGGCCCTTCTACACACTATTGGTGGCGATGTGAGCTAGCACAATCACCCTAGAGACCTGCATGGAGAGTCCTCAAGAAACAAAGCTACAAGTTCCATCTAACCCAGCCGCACCTCCTCTTGCTATCTTCCCAAATGAGTGAAAGACCTCGTGGGACAGTGATACACATCCACCCACGTTTACGGCAGCACAGTTTGCAACAACTAAACTATAGAAGGGGTTTATATGCCCATCAACAGATGAACGAATAAGAAAATGTGGTACACACACAGGGAGCACCACTCAGCCATACGGAATAGAGATGAGCCACCTGCAGAAAAGTGGGCACATTTTCAGACCTCAATGCTAAATGAAATAAATCAGATACAGAGGCTTAAATATCGCAGGTTTCTCGTACATGACAAACCCAGAATATAATTAAAAAGCAAAATAAACGAGCAAAGATTAGGAAAGAAGGAGGTGGACGTTCTGGGACAGGAAGACAATCTGGGGAAGAAGGGAGGAGGTAGGTGGGGAGAAGGGAAAATAAAATGAAGATGTGACATATGACATATGTACATGTATCAATTTCCCAAGATGAATGTAATTATTATATATCACAAGCATACCAGTAAAAAAGGGAGAAATCCTCCCCCTCGCTTCAAGCATACTTTTCCCACTGCCCCGCCTCATTCCGAAACAGATCAGGAAGTCCTCTTTCGCAAGGATCCTTACAAGGTCTGATTAAAAAACATTGGTGAATGCTGCTGCTGAGCGCTGTCTAACGAAGGCGAGCTCATCAAAACACTATGGTGCGTCCTCAGCCAGTGCCCACTGGCCCTGGCCCTGTGTGACTTCCAGTTCCTCCCCAAAGTCAGGATGACCATTAAAGGGAAAGCTCTTGAGCTGATTCAGCCAAATATATGAATAAAATTTTGGTAAGATCATCTCAGTAACTTTATTCTTAAAGATCACCTAAGTAGAAACACCAATGAGTATCTCTGAACAAACACTTTTCTACATGAGAAAAGCAGAGAAGATGAATTTTAAAATATGGAAATAGGAATACGTGTCTTCCTTAATTAGACTTATTTAAATAAAAACTGTACCCAAGGCCTTAAAGCAATCACTTGATGTACTTAAACATTGAACTGTGGAAAGAAAAAGTCCTGCTGTCTTGTTGAAATGTGTGAACTCAAATATTAGAATCTACACATGCATCTCTGGGCGCGCTTCTTCCTCGTTTCCTCTCCTTTCTTTATCCATTTAAACATTTACTTTGCATTCTGTATCATGACCGGAACCGCAGTACGTGCACACTTCCGGGCAGTGTTCCCTGGACACCACGGTTTACTACCACAGGTCTTCCCTCTGCCACTGCTGAGGAAAGCTCTCCCCTCCTCGCGTCTCAATTTTAAGCTGCCCCCCAACCTCTTCCCTGACTTAGTTTTTGATTCTGCTCTTAACACCACTTTCTCACGCTGTGTACTGCATTTACCTATGAGTCTCTTTGCCCTGCTAGGAGGGCAGCAGCAGTTTTGTTTTGCTCCTAGGGACACCTGGGACACAGTCCATGCCTGGCACATGTCTGCTGAACTCAGAGGCTGAAAGCTGACTGCCACCAGCACAGTCCACATGCATGCTTGGTGTGCACACTCCGGCCTGGCACCTCTGCACCCTGCACTCCTGCCTTGGGAAGGTGAGTAGAGAGGAAACAACTGCTGGGGGAAGCAGCCAGCCAAGGGCTGAAGAGAGTTCATCCCCATTCAGCACCGTGGAGGGGCTTCTGATAGCTCCTTTTCCATGTCCTGTGTGGGGACACAGAGAACACCTGCTGTTGCCTATTACGGCCAGCAGTCCCAGAGCAAGCGACCTCCACCTGTGCTAGGTGAGGAGCACCTCTCAGCACGTCGCTAGGGGATGAAATGAGCAGCCTTCGTGACTGCTCAGCTCAAGGTGCCTTCAACAAAAACCTGCTCGCGGCCGCGGGTGCCCAAGGAGGTCCCTGTTGTCCCACCCAAACTCCACCTGCTTGCACAAGGGCTCTTTGCAGTCCATCGTGAACCAGCCTCTTGCACTCCAGGGAAACCTCCGCAGAGCTACTGAAAGGAAACCACAAGGGCCCTCCTCTCCTGGAAGCCCCAAAGATGGCAAGGGGTGGGCTGTGAGCCTGCCTGCAGCGACTTCAGGAGGGAGCCGGGCTAAGCATCCTAGGCCTGAGCAGTGGCGAAGAAACAAGAAGACACAGAAGGTCAAGTTGCAAAGCTGCTAAGACATGGAAGATGTTTCTCGTGCAGGAGTCTGTGCCGCAGGGTGTGTGACGTCTCCTAGACACATCCTCATTCCAAGAGAGCAGACTGGGGTGGGGCACAGATAGTGACAAATCACAATCATCATAACAATCATTGCACACTTGTGGCTTTTCCAGAATTCTAAAGGTTATCTTTCAGCTCTGAAATGCTAGGCAGGGGCTAAAATCACTGCATGATTGGCTCCAAAAAAGCAAATAAAGCCCCGCTGAGAGGTGGTACTATAATTTCTTGAGTTTGCGTCAGTCTGTTTTCTGTAGTTAGCAAAAAGGTGACGGATTTGGGTTACAAAGGCAGTGTTCCACTATAAAAACCTGCTGGTTGCCATGACAATTAGCTTATCCATTCCTCCCTTTTCTGCAGCATCCCGTCTTCCATCTGAGTCAAATCAAAGAACCTATCTGTGACGCCTAGGATTTAGTATTTTCTTTACATGCAGATATAAAAAGATACAGAACACATTAAAAAATACATATCAAAGAGCTGTCAGAGGGGGGCTATCAAGGCCTTGAAAATTGGTCCCATCTGTCCACCTCTCCCACCACTGTCTCATGAACCACAAGAAAGACCCCTGCAGAAGACTCCGAGGATGACAGGAGGGAGGTAAGACGACTTAGCAGCTGACATCCACTGCTCCAGTCCGAGATTGGGGGGCCAAGTCAGTGTGCCCCAGAGAGCTCCCTGTCACGCAGCAGGGCCACCACTGGTTCCTCCAAGCCTACGCTCCTCAGGGCACTGATCCCAGCCTCCACAGCACCGGGCACACAGTTTTGCCCTGAGGACCATGCAGGGAGCTCTAGCTTCTCCTTCTATTTTCTACGGAGAGCTCCACGCTGCACCTGGCCTGCTGCAGAAGGGGCCTGCCAAAGAAGAAAGCCCAGAACTCAAGAGCCAGGTCCTGACCACTGCCCCACACCACCGCCCCACCAAATGGTGAGTAAATCAGACAGTGGTGGCATTGATGTGATTTCTCCCTTCCTCCTCAGGACAGGGGTGCTTCTGTCAACACACAGGGGGGTGAGCGGAGGCTTTCCTGATTACCTGCCATGAGTTAGCCATTTGTACACACTAGACTACACTGAAAAGTATGGCTGTTTTAGAAAAGGCAGAAAGATAGGAAAAGTCCAGAGAAGAAAATAGAACACCCAGCAGCATTCTACCCCCAGGGGCAGGAGGACAAGAGCTGTGTGGTGCTGCTGTTCCTTGCCTGCTCACACACACACACGCACCAAGGGCCCAGGAGTGCCGGCCTTCTCACTGAGTGGTAGGTTTAACCCTGCCTGAGCCTCCCTTCCTCGCTTGTACCATAAGTGTGATTTATCTACTTAACCCTACTAATTGTTTTATTCCAGGTAAAGCTGATATCACACACCATGCCGGCATAAAATACCTATTCATCTATGTCAGCCTTACTAATATTCTATTTGCAGATACCATTTCCAAAAGAAAAATGGTCCTGTCTAAGGTCAATCTCCCCAATGAACATAGATGCAAAAACCCTCAACAGGAGTCTGGCAAACAATGCAGTGAACCTCCAAGAAGATCATACACCATGACCAAGTGGGATTCATCACAAGGAGCCAGGGATGGTTCAATATACACAATCAACATACCATATTAACAGAGATAAGAACAAAAATCACATGATTATCTCAACAGCTGCAGAGAAAAAAAGTACATTTGACAAAACCCAACACTCACTCATGATTAAAAAAAACCCCAGGGAAAATTGGAATAGATGCCTTTATCTCAATCAGATAAAAGCCGTCTATGACAAACCGACAGCTAACATCATACTGAAAGGTCAAAAAACTGAAACCTTTCTAAAATCAGGAATAAGACAAGGATGTCCAGTGTCACCACTCTTATTCAATATAGTTCTGGAAACATTAACCAGAGCAATTAAGACAAGAGAAAGAAATAAAAATAAGGATAGGAAAAGAAGAAGTCAAATTGTCATTATTTGAGGATGACACGATACATGACAGTTTTGGGGGGAAACCCTCAAAAAAGACTGATACATTTAAAAATGAAATACAGTAGTGTAGATGGATACAAAGTCAGCACTCAAAAAGCAACAGCCTTCCAGTACACTAGTAACAAACTCACTGAGAATTAGAAAAACATCACCTTTTATAACAGCATCCAGAAAACTGAAATACCTAGGAATCAACCTAATGAAGAAGTAAAGACCTCTATGTTGAAAGCTACAGTATTCTGAAAAAGGAGATTGAAGAGGATGTCAGAAAATGCAAAGACATCTCTTGCTTTTTGGGTAGGAGAAACCAATATAGTGAAAGTGGCCATACTTCCATACAGATTTAATGGAATCCCAAAAAAATCCCAATAGCATATCTCACAGAATTAAAGAAAGTAATCCCAAAATTAATTTGGAACCAAAAGAGACCTAGAATAGCAAAGGGAATTCTGGGCAACAAAGGCAAAGCAGGGGGCAGCACAATCCCTGACTGGAAATCACACTACAAAGATATGGTGATAAACAAAACCCAGCATGGTACCGTCAAAAAATCCAGACCCAAGGATCAATGGGACAGATTAAAAGATACAGAAATAAGTCCAGACATATCCAGCCACCTTATCTTTGAAAAAGGTACCTAACACCTTCACTAGAAGAAAGACAGCCTCTTTACTAAACGGGGCTGGAAAAACTGGCTTTTCACATGCCGAAGATTAAAACTACACTCATATCTTTCACTGTGCACTAAACTAAAATTGAAATGGATCAAAGATAAAAATATTAAAAGAGAAACACCAAATCCGCTAGAAGAGAGAATGGATAGAACTCTTGAAGACATCAGTGCAGGCAGACTATGAACAGAACTCCGCATCACACGGGAAATATCACAGAGAACCAACTGGGACCTCATCTTATTAAAAAGCTTTTGCACCGCAAGACTAGCCACTAACAGAGTGAAAAGACAACCCACCGTGTAGTTGAAAAATTTGCCAGCTGTTCCTCAGACAAAGGACTACTATCTAGAATATATAATGAACTAAAAAAAAAAAAAAAAAAATCAGAGCCTCCAGATGAAAGGCCCAATCCAAAAATGGGCATCTGAAATAGACACTTCTCTGATGAAGAAATACAAATGGCAAATAAATATGTAAAAAAAAATGTTCAACATTATTTTTCACTCAAGAGATTCAAATTAAAACAATGCTGAGATTCCATCTCACCCCCGAAAGAATGGCTATCAAGAAATCAACCAATAACAAATGCTGGAGAGGATATGGGGGAAAAGGAACACTTCTTCACTGTTGGTGGAAGTGTAGACTGGTGCAACCACTGTGGAAGTCAGAGTGGAGAGTCCTTAAACAATTAGGACTAGAGGTCCCATGCAACCCAGTTATTTCCTTTCTTGGTATCTTTCCAAAAGAATTGAAAGCATCATACCACAGCGATATATGTACACCCATGTTTACAGTGGCACAGTTTATAATAACAAATCTTGTCAACAGCCCCAATACCTATCAACCAATGAATGGATAAAGAAAATGTGGGTTTTTAAAAAATACAATGGCAGAGTACTCTGCAGTAAAGGATTACTTTGAGACATTCCTAGGTAAATGGAAACACCTTGAGACAATTCTCTTAAGTGAAATAAATCTCACACACACACACACACACACACATACACATAAAAACCACATTTTTTTCCCTGATGTGAGAAACTGAAAGTCTAAATAAGGACCAAATGTATAACAGAAATTGTGAAACAGGAAGAAAATGTTCAAATAGGAAGGAGCACTAGGGAGGATGAGGGAGAAAGGAAGGAAGGGAAATGATGTGAAAAGAAAAGTAAAAACACTTTTGTAAATATTCCTTATTTTGTAAATAAGGAGAGGAAGAGAGGTTGAAGGGACGTTAGGTGAGCGGGAAAAAGAATCAGGGTGTGTCCTGCATAGTTACAAATTCTTCACGATGAATGTGATCATTATACCTGAAATGTACCAATAAACTTAAAATGGTCCTGCCTACATATGACATCTTTTCAATCGACATAAAAGACATGATCTCTTGCCTTCAGGTCATCAAACACATTTGTTTTTTTG
>NDGM010972312.1:0-13391 GCA_002564305.1 Octomys mimax
GATTTATTTTCCTAAAGAAATGCTCCCTGGTTCCACCAAGAATAAATAAATAAATAAATAAATAAAAACTACAAATTGGCTCCCAGGGCGATGCCGCATTCCCATTGTCCGCCGCGGCGATGATGTGCTACCGAGGGCCTCGGCGGTGGTGACGCTCTCCTGTAGGCCCCAGCGGTCCCGCTGGTTCCCTCCTGCGCGAGAAGCTAAGAGTGCCCGGAGATGAGATGTCCGCCAGGCAGCGAACTAACGCTGCGATTTCCAAGCCTGGCTCTAGAGCGCAAGGTCGCTGGTTCACGCACCTGTCCCTACTCTTTCTATTTTCCCATTTATTTATTTATTTATTTAACTATTTATCGATTGAATGATTTATTTATTTATTTATTTATTTTTCCTGTTACTGGTTTGAAACTGTCCTCATTGTTGAATCTTTCTTTCTTTCTTTCTTTTTTATTGGAACAAGTAAAATGCTCGTGGGGCTGTTAGGCCTAGCTCCCGGTGCCTCCCAGTGGTTCGCACTGGCCCGCCTCATGCATATATTTTTTTATTTTTACGTTTCCCGCTTTCCAACGGTCCCGTTTCTTTCATTTCTGTGCTGTTGAACGCACTTGCGGTGCAGCGAGGCCTGCCTCCCAGTGGGTTAGGGTTAGGTTAGCGTTAGGGTTAGGGTCAAATTAGGGGTAGGGTTACGGTACTGATTAGGGTACTTAGGGATTGAGTTAGGGTTAAGGT
The DNA here is from genome assembly GCA_002564305.1 of Octomys mimax. Taxonomy (NCBI): domain Eukaryota; kingdom Metazoa; phylum Chordata; class Mammalia; order Rodentia; family Octodontidae; genus Octomys; species Octomys mimax. The sequence goes on from NDGM010972312.1 coordinate 730, forward strand.
TAGGTTAAGCGTTAGGGTTACGGTTAGCATTAGGTTTATAGTTAGGGTACGGGTAAGGGTACTTAGTTTTAGGGTTAGGGTTAGGGTTAGGGGATGGGTTAGGGTTAGGGTAAGGGTTAGGGTTAGGGTTAGGGTTAGCGTTAGTTTTATGTGCAGGGTTCGGATTAGGGCTTGGTTATAGGTTAGGTTAGTTAGGTTTAGGGTTAGGTTTAGGGTTAGGGTACGGGTTGGGGTACATAGGGTTAGGGTTAGGACTAGGGTACAGTTTAGGGTAAGGGTTAGTATTTGGTCTTGGTTGTCTTAGCAGGCGCATGACGATATTTTTGATTTTTTATATGTATAAAATTGTTTTTTCTATTTTTTTGATTCTTAAAATACTTTTTGAATTTTTTCAAAATTTTTTCTTTCTTCAACGCTCCCTTGGGGGCTGTGCTGCGATTCCAATTTGTGCCGCGGGCCCCCGCCCCCCTGCCCTCGCCTCTCATCCGACCCCGCACACTCCAGCGGGGCCGCGACCTCACTCGCTGTCCCCCGCCGGCCCTCCTCTGGCTCCCGTCACACCCAGCCCTGTCCCGAGGGCCACGCCCTCTCCCGCGGGCCCACGCTGTCCCCGCCGAACCACCCGGTTCCGCCGGCCTGTACCCATTGGCTCCCGTGCAATGACACTCCCCGACGTGTTGCACGGTGATGACGTGCCCCCTTCTGGTCGCGTGGCGATGATGTAGCCTCCCTCCTGTCGCACGTTGAAGATGCACCCGTGTCAGATCGCACAGCGATGATGCGCCCCCACCGGATCACCTTTGCTATGTTTCTTTATTTTTACTCTTCCGGGTTTAGTACCGTCCCCGTTGTTGTATTTCTGTGCTGTTTAAAGTACTCACTCATGGTGCTGGGGAGATGGCTCAGTGGTCCAAAGCACCTAGTTGAAACAAGCTTGACAAAGCACAGGGACAGCTGTTCGATGAACCAGCACCACATGCCAGCCAGCCCCACCCACTGGTGGGCTGAGCTGGCCACACGCACACACACACACACAAACACAAATAAATAAAATTTAAAAAAATCATAGTTTCTAAAAAATAAAAAGATAAAATAAAATAAAAAATAAATTGCTCATGGGGCAGCAAGGCCCGGCTCTTGGTGCCTGCCGCAGGCCCGCCAGCGCCCGCTGGCTTCCTCTGGCTCCCGGCGGCCCCCCTGAATTATTTATTTATTTTTATTATTATTTTTCCAGGTTTGACATATTCCTCATTGTGTATTGACTTATTTTCCTAAGAAACTCTCCTCCTGGTTACATTAAAAATAAATAAATAAATAAATACTACGAAAAAGGCTCCTGCGGCAATGCTGCACTCCCATTGGCCACCACGCCGATGACATGCTACCGTCGGGCCCCCAAGTGCCCCCGCCGACTCACACAGTTCCCCTGGACCACTCCCATTGCCCCTTGCGTCCATGAGGCACCCCTGTCGGGGCGCGCGGGAAGAAGCACCCCCTCTGGTTGCGCAATAAATTCGCGCCCCAGTCGCTTTGCGCGGCGATGACTTGCTCTCGCCGGGTCGCCTTCTGTATTTTTCTTTATTTTTACTATTCTCGGTTTGGAACCGTCCCCATTGTTGGATTTCTGTGCTGTTTAATGTGCTCAGGGGGTGGCGAGGCGAGGCTCCTGGTGCCTCCCGCGGGCCCACCAGTACCCGCCGGCTCCCGCAGGCTCCTGGCAGCCTGCCTGATTTATTTATTTATTTATTTTTATTATTATTTTTCCAGGTTTGACATGTTCCTCGTTGTGTGTTGATTTATTTTCCTAAACAAATGCTCCCCGGTTCCATCAAAAAATAAATAAGTAAATGAATGAATAAAAACTACAAAAAAGCTCCTGTGGCGATGCCGCGCTCCCATTGGCCGCCGCGCCAATGACGTTCTCCCATCAGCCTCGGTGGCGATGACAAGCTCCCGGCCGCTCCCGCGAGCCCGCCGGGTCCCGCGGAGGCGAGAGGCCAAGAGTGCCCGGAGACGAGCTGTCCACCACGTGGCAAACTAGCACAGCGGTTTCCGGCCGGACGCTAGGCGCGAGGTCGCTGTTTCGCGCCCTGGTCCCGACTCTTTCTATTTTCCTATTATTTATTTATTTATATATTCATTGATTCAATGTGTTATTTATTTATTTATTTTTCCTGTTCCACGATTGAAACTGTCCTCATTGTTTAACACTTCTTTCTTTCTTTCTTTCTTTCTTTCTTTCTTTCTTTCTTTCCTTTTTTATTTGAACAAGTAAAATGCTCGCGAGGCGGCGAGGCCTAGCTCCCAGTGCCTCCCCCGGTTCTTGCCGGACCACCTCGTGTATTGTTTTCATTTCGATGTTTCCCGGTTTCAAATGGTCCTCGTTTTTTTTTTTTGTTTGTTTGTTTTTTTGTTTTTATTTCTGTGCTGTTTAAAGGGCTAGCGGCGCGGAGAGGCCTGGCTCCCAATTGCTTAGTGTTAGGGTTAGGCTTAGGGTTAGCGTTAGGGTTAGGGTTAGCGTTAGGGTTAAGGTTAGGGTACACGTTAGGGTAATCTGAGTTAGGGTTAGAGTTAGTGTTATGGTACGGGTTAGGGTTAGGGTTAGGTTAGCATTAGGGTCAGGTTTAGCGTTACGGTTAGGGTAAGGGTATGTGTTAGGGTACTTAGGGTTAGTGTTAGGGTTTGGGATAGGGTTAGTGTAAGGGATAGGGTTAGTGTTAGGGTTAGAGTTAGGGAACAGGTTTGGGTACTTAGGGTTAGGGTTAGGGTTAGGGTTAGAGTTAGGGTTAGCGTTAGAGTTTGGGTAAGAGTTAGGCTATTTAGGGTTAAGGTTAGGGTTAGGCTTAGGGTACGTTTTAGGATACATAGGGTTAGGGTTAGGGTTAGGGTTTGATCTTGGTTGTCCTAGCATAAGAATGACGATATTTTGAAATTTTTATATTCATAAAATTGTTTTTGATTTTTTTTCAATTTTTAAAATATTTTTGAATTTTTTCAAAATTTTTTCTTTTTTCAATGCTCCCATGGCGGCTATGCCAGGATCCGAATGGCTCCCACGGGACCCAGCCGTCGCACCCCGCCTGCCATCCATCCTCGCACTCTCTCTATGTCCCTGCCCTCCCTCACGGGACTTTGCCGGCCGCCGCTGTCTTTTGTTGGACCCCGCCCCTTCCCGCAGGCCACGACCTCTCCCGCAGCCCTGCACACTACCCCCTGTCTCACCAGTGTCCGCCCACTCGCTCCCTTTGGCTCCCACGGCGATGACGCACCCCCATCGTTTTGCATGGTGATGACGTGCCCACATCTGGTCATGCGGTGATGACGTGCCACCCTCGGGGCAAACGTCGATGATGCGCCCACATCGGGTCACAAGGAAGTGATGGGCCCCCGCCGGGTCGCATTCGGTATTTTTCTTTATTTTTACTCTTCCCGGTTAGGTACCATCCTCATTGTTGGATTTCTGTGCTGTTTAAAATGCTCACGGGGCAGCGAGGCCCGGCTTCAGTTGGCCCCCAACAGGCCTGCCAGCGCCCGCTGGCTTCTGCTGGCTCCCGGCGGCCCACCTGATTTACTTATCTATCTATTTATTTACTTTTATTATTATTTGTCCATATTTGACATATTCCTCATTGTGTATTGATTTATTTTGCTAAACAAACGCTCCCCGGTTCCACCAATAAATAAATAAATAAATAAGTGAATGAAGAAAAACTACAAAAATGGCCCCTGCGGCGATGACGTGCTCCCGTCGGCCTCTGCGGTGATGACTCGCTCCCTTCTGCCCCCTTGGACCCACCGGCTCACACGGGGCAAGAGTCTAAGAGTTCCCAGAGAGATGTCTGCCAGGCGGTGTCCTAGTGCAGTGGTTTCTACGCTGTGCTCTAGAGTACGAGGCTGCTGGTTCACTCCCTAGTACCGAAACCATTTATTTTTTCACATTATTTCTTTTTTCCCATTTATTTATTTATTTACCTACTTATTGATTGATTCACTCATTTAGCGATTTATTTATTTATTTTTCCTGTTCCGGGTTTAAAACTGTCCTCGTTGTTTAATATTTCTTTCTTTCTCTCTTTCTCTCTCTTTCTTTCTTTTTTTGAAAAAGTAAAACGCTTGCTGGGCAGCGAGGCCTAATTCCCAGTGCATCCCGCCGGTTCTCGCTGGCCCGCCTCGTGTATTTGTTTATATTTTTACGTTTCCCGGTTTCAAACAGTCCCCATATTTTACTTTTCTGTGCTGTTTAAAGGGTTAGCGGCACAGTGAGGCCTGTCTCCCGGTGGGTTAGGGTTAGGGTTAGGGTTAGGGTACTCGTTAGTGCACTTTGGGTTATGGTTAGGGTTAGGGTTAAATTATGGTTGTCTTAGCATGCACATGATGATATTTTTAAATTTTTATATTCGTAAAATTGTTTTTGAACTTTTTTGGTTTTTAAGATTTTTTTTGAATTTTTCAAAATGTTTATATCTTCAACACTCCCACGGTGACGATGTTGCGATCCCAGTGGCTCCCGCGGGCTCCCAACTGCCTGCCCCTACCTTGCTAGTGACCTCGGCTTCTCCCGTGGGGCCCCACCATGCCCAAGTACCCCGGCCGGCCCGTAACCAGCTCCCATCCAGCCCTGCCCCGTCCCGCGGGCCACGTGCTCTCCCTCGGGCCCGCGTGGGTTCCTGCCTGTCCCATGTACTAACCCGGGTGCCCTGGCCCGCTCCCATTGTCCCCTGCGTCCAAGATGTGCCCCCGTCGGGGCACAGTGATTAAGCACCACCCTCAGATCGTGCAGCGATGACGCACCCCTGCTGGGTCGCCTTCTGTATTTTTCTTTATTGTTACTCTTCCCGGTTTGGAACTGTCCACGTTGTTGGGTTTCTGTGCTGTTTAAAGTGCTCACGGCACGGCGAGGCCAGGCTCCCGTTGCCTCCCGCGGGCCCTGCAGCACCTGCCGGCTACCGCCGGCTCCTGGCAGCCCGCCTGATTTATTTATTTAGTTATTTATTTTATTATGATTTTTCCAGGTTTGACATGTTCCTCGTTGTGTACTGATTTATTTTCGTAAAGAAACGCTCCCCGGTTCCACCAAAGAATAAAAAATAAATACTACAAAAATGGCTTCCACAGCGATGCCACTCTCCCATTGGCCAACGGGGTGATGACGCTCATCCTTCTGCCTGGGCTGCGATGACGCTCTCCCTTAGGCCATGAGGGTCCGGCTGTTCCCGCGTGGGCGAGAGGTTTGGAGCATCCGGAGATGAGCTGTCTGCCAGGTGGCGTAGTAGGGCACTGGTTTGGTGCCAGGTGCTAGAGCCCGAAGACGCTGGTTGGCGCCCCGGTCCCGACTCTTCCTATTTTCCCATTTATTTATTTATTTATCTATTTATTGATTGAATGATTTACTGATTTATTTATTTATTTTTCCTGTTCCGGGTTTGAAACTATCCTCGTTGTTTAATATTTCTTTCTTTCTTTCTTTTGAACAAGTAAAACTCTCGCTGGTTGAGGAGTCTTAGCACCCAGTGGCTCCCGCCGGTTCGTGCCGGCCTGCCTCGTGTATTTATTTTTATTTTTACATTTCCCGGTTTCAAGTGACCATGTTTTTCTCATTTCTGTGCTGTTTAAAGGGCACATGACACCGCAAAACCTGGCTCCCGGGTCATTATTGTTAGAGTTAAAGTTAGTGTTAGACTTAGACTCTTAGGGTGAGAGTTAAAGTTAGGGTTAAGGTTACTGTATGGGTTAGGTTACTTAGGTTTAGAGTTAGGGTTAGGGTAAGGGTACGGGTTACGGTTAGGGTATGGCCAGCGTAGTTAGGGTTACGGTTAGGGTTAGGGTATATTTTAGGGTACATAGAGTTAGGTTTAGTGTATGGGTTAGTGTTAGGGTTCCTATTTGGTCTTGGTTGTCCTAGCATGCGCATGAAAATATTTTTAAGTTCTTATATGCATAAAATTGTTTTTGAAATTTTTTCGATTTTTAAAAAATTTTTGAATTTTTTCAAAATTCTTTCTTTCTTCAACACTCCCATGGCGGCAATGCCGCGAACCCAATGGCTCCTGCAGACCCTCACTGGCCCAACCCCGCTTCCCGTCCAATGCTGCCCTCTCCCCCAGGTCCCTGCCCTCACTCGCTGGCACCCGCCATCCCACCACTGGCTCCCGTCGGACCCCGCCCCGTCACGTGGGACACGCCCTCTCCCGAGGGTCTGCTCCAGACCCCGCCGACTCACCTGCATCCGCCGACCGGCTCCCTTTGGGTCCCGTGGCGATCACTCTCCCCCATCAGGTTGCGAGGTGATGACGGGCCACGTTCGGGTGACACGGTGATGACGTGCCCCCCTCGGGTCGTATGGCGATGACGCGCCCCCATCGGGTGGCATGGCGATGGCTGACCCCGTTTGGTCGCCTTCGGTATATTTCTTTATTTTTATTCTTCCCTGTTTTGAACCGTTCACGTTGTTGTATTTCTCTGCTGTTTAAAGTGCTCACCTTCAATGAGGCCCTGCTCCCGGTGCCTCTTGCAGGCCCGCTGGTGACCACTGACTTCCCCTGGCTCCCGGCGGACCGCCTTATTTATTTATTTACTTATTTTTATTATTTTTTTTCCATGTTTGACATGTTCCTCGTTGTGTATTGATTTATTTTCCTAAAAAGCGCTCCCTGGTTCTACAAATAAATAAATACTACAAAAAGGCTCCCATTGGCTGCCGTGCCGATTAAGCGCTCCTTTTTGCCTCGGCAGCCATGACGCGCTCCTGTTCGCCCCGTGGGCCTGCCAATTCCCGCGGGTTCAGAGGCTAAGAGCACCCAGACACAAGAATTTCACCAGGCAGCCAAGTAGCGCAGCGGTTTCCACGCTGGACTCTAGACCTCGAGGTCACTGATTCACGCCCCTGTCCTGACTCTTTCTATTTTCTCATTATTTATTTATTTAACTATTTATTGATTGAATTATTTATTTATTTATTTATTTTTCCTGTTCCGGGTTTGAAACTGTCCTCGTTTATTCTTTCTTTCTTTCTTTTCTTGGAACAAGTAAAATGCTCCTGGGACGGCTAGGCCTAGCTCCCAGTGCCTCCCACTGGTTCATGCCAGCCCACCTCGTGTATTTTTTTTATTTTGACGTTTCTTTGTTTCAAACAGTCCTCTTTTTTAAATTTCTCTGCTGTTTAAAGGGCTAGGGGCGCGGCGAGGTCTGGCTCTCGGGGGGGTTATTGTTAGGGTTAGGGTTAGCGTTAGTGTTAGGGTTCGGCTTAGGGTATGCTTTAGGGTACTTTGGGTTAGGGTTAGGTTTAGTGTTAGGGTACCGGTTAGGGTTAGGGTTAGGTTATTATTAGGGTTAGGTCTAGCCTTAGGGTTAGGGTAAGGGTAGGTGTTAGGGTATTTAGGGTTAGGGTTAGGGTTAGCGTTAAGGTTAGGGTTAGTGTTAGGGTTAGAGTTATGGTACAGGTTAGGGTACTTAGGGTTAGGGTTATGGTTAGCGTTAGGGTTAGGGTAAGAGTTAGGGTAGTTAGGGTTAGGGTTAGTGTATGGTTTAGGGTACATAGGGTTAGGGGTAGGGTTAGTGTTTGGTCTTGGTTGTCCTAGCATGCGCATGACAATATTTTTAAATTTTTACATTCATAAAATTGTTTTTGATTTTTTTGGATTTTTCAAAATTTTAATTTTTTAAAATTTTTTTCTTTTTTCTACATTCTCATGGTGTCAACATCGTGATCCCATTGACTCCCGTCAGACCCGGCCGACCCGCCCACGCCTCCCGTCTGTCCCCACCTTCTCCCGCGTGTCCCCGCCCTCTCGTGTGGGTCCCTGCCAGCCGCCGCTGTCTCCCGTCGGTCCCCGCCCCGTAACATAGGCCACGCCATGTCCCGTGGCTCCGCGCTGTCCTCTGCTGACTCACACGTGTCCGTCGGCCTGCTCCGATTGGCTCCCGTGTCGAGGACACGCCCCCATCGGCCTAGGGTGCGATGATGCTCTCTCGTCAGTCGCCGAGGGTCTGCAGGTTCCCGCGGGGGCAAGAGGCTAAGAGCGCCTGGAGACGAGATGTCCACTATTTCGCGAACTGGCTCAGCGGTTTCCGCTCTGGGCGCTAGAGCTGGAGGTCGCTGCTATGGGCCCCTGTCCCGACTCTTTCTATTTTGCCATTTATTTGTTTATTTATCTATCTATTGATTGAATGATTTATTTATTTACTTATTTATTTTTCCTGTTCCAGGTTTGAAACTGTCTTCTTTCTTTCTTTCTTTCTTTCTTTCTTTCTTTCTTTCTTCCCGGAGCAAGTAAAATGCTTCCAGGGTGGCGAGGCCTCGGTGCCTCCCGCTGTTTCTCGCCAGCCTGCCTCATGTATTTGTTTTTATTTCTGCGTTTCCCGGTTTAAAACGGTCCCTATATTTTACATTTCTGTGCTGTTTAAAGGGCTCACTGCATGGCGAGGCCTGGCTCCCAGTGGGTTAGGCTATGGGTTAGGGTACTTTAGGTTAGGGTTAGTGTTAGTATTAGGTTATGGTTGTCTTAGCATGCACATGACGATATTTTTAAATTTTTATATTTATGAATTTCTTTTTGAGTTTTTTTCGATGTCTAAATTTTTTTTTTGATTTTTCAATTTTTTCATTCTTCAACGCTCCCAAGGCCGCGATGCTGTTATCTCAATGGCACCCACAGGCCCCTGACGGGCCGCCCCCACCTCCCGTCCAACACTGCCCTCTCCTGCGGGGTCCTGCCCTCCCCCAAGGTCCCCGGCCAGCCCGCCGGCAGCTGCCATTGGACTGCACCATGTCCCACATGCTCCGCCCACTCCCTCGGACACGCGTGGGTTCCCCCCTAGCCCCGCTGACTCACCCACGTGCCCTGGTCTGCTCCCATTGCCCCATGTGTTCATGAGGCGCCCCTGTCATGTCGCGAGGCAATGAAGCGCCCCCCTCGGTTCACACGACCATGACGCGCACCCGTCGGTTCATGTAGCGATGACGCGCCCCAGCCAGGTCGCCTTCACTATTTTTCTTTATTGTTACTCTTCTCGATTTGGAACCGTCCCTGTTGTTGGATTTCTGTGCTGTTTAAAGTGCTCACGGTGCAGCGAGGCCCGGCTCCTGGTGCTTCACGGGGGCAGGCCGGAGCCCGCTGTCTACCGGTGGTTCCCGGCAGCACGCCTGATTTATTTATTTTTATTAGTATTTGTCCATGCTTGACGTGTTCCTCGTTGGGTATTGATTTATTTCACTAAACAAATGCTCCCAGGGTCCAACAATAAATAAATGAATAATTGAATGTATAAAAACTACTATTTATATTTCCTGTTCCGGGTTTGAAACTGCCCTCATTTTTTAATATTTCTTTCTTTCATTTTTGAACAAGTAAAACGCTTGTGGGGCTGCGAGGCCTAGCTCCAGGTGCCCCCAGACATTTCGCGCCATCCGGCCTTGTGTATTTATTTTTATTTTTACATTTCCCGGTTTCAAACAGTCTCTGTTTTTTTCATTTTAGTGCTGTTTAAAGGGCACAAAGAGACATGGCTCCCAGTGCATTATGGTTATGGTTAGGGTTAGGGCTATCCTTAGTGTTAGGGTTAGAGTTAGGGTTAGGGTTACGGTATGGGTTAGGGTACTTACGTATAAGATTAGGGTTAGGATTACAGTACGGCATAGGGTTAGGGTACGGCAAGGGTAGTTAAGGTTAGGGTTAGGTTTAAAGTTAGGGTACGTTTTAAGGTACATAGGGTAAGGGCAAGGTTTCGGGTTAGTGTACGGTTTACGGTTAGGGTTAGTGTTTGATTGTGCTGCAGCAACAATCCCCACTTGCCTCGACATCTTCCTGCGGCCGTGGACCTCCAATACAAATCCACAACTAGTCCCACTCAACTGCATCCACTAAACAGCTATTTAGACCCTTCTCACTTCCTCAATAAATGAGACTTGATCAGAAAGCCTGTCTTGTCTTTGTCTCTTGTGTCTCTTGCCCTGTCTTGTTCATACCGGTTCCTCCTCCAAGTCATTACGTCACGTCTCGACTCGTGGGCCGAGTCAACTTAGAAAGAAAAATCATGAAGGAGAAACACGCAGCTCCTCTGAGGGCACTGGAGGCTTGAAACATGTTTCTGGCTCTTTTCCCATAGGAATGAATGTGAGAGAGAACGTCCTTCTACAGTTTCTCTGCACCACCAGCTGGAAAGTCACAAACTCTGGAAGTGTTCCCTTAGACTGAATGATTTGTCCCTCTTGACACAGAACTCAACTTTGATCCACTTTAGTAACAAAAGTGATGTTTTAATCAAAGTTATGTGTTTTGCTTTATACAGGAACAGGCATTATGGACCATGCTTCAGAGAAAAGCTGGAGCTTACCTTCTTCTTCTGTGTTAAGTACTGAGACTTACAAACATAAATCATGGAGCGGAAAGCAGCAGTTCTCCATAGGGCACTGGAGTCTTGAAACATGTTTCTGGCTCTTCCATAAGAATGAATGTGAGAGAGAATATCCTTCTGCTATTTTTCTGCACTTCCAGCTGGAGAGTGGCAAACTTCACATATGCTTTCTCTGAGGAGAATGATTAGCCACTATTAGCACTGCTTTGAATTCTGAAGTACTTAAATTATAATAGTGGAGTTTTAACCAGAATTCATGTGTTTTCCTGTATTCAGTATCAGGCATTAGTGATCCCTGCTTCCCAAATAAGCTGGAGTTTACCTTTCTCTTCTGCGTTAAGAATTCACGCCTAGAAACACAAATAATGGAGGAGAAACAGGCAGCTCTCCTTAAAGCACTTGAGTCTTAAAAAGTTTTCTGGCTCCTTTCCCATATTAATGAGTGGGATAGAGAACATACTTCTGCAGTTGCTTTCAACCTCCAGCTGGAAAATCACAGACATCACGAATGCTTTCTCTTAGGAGACTAAATGATTTGCCACTCAGCACAGAGTGGAACTTTGAACTGCTTTAGTTACAAAAGGGACATTTTAGCCAGAGTTCTGTGTTTCGCTGTATACAGGATCAGACTCTGGTGATCCCTGCTTCCCAAAGAAGCTGGAACTCAGGTGGTTCATTTGCTTTAAGAAATGACACTGGGAAACTTAAATCATGGAGTGGAAAGAAGCAGCTCTCGTTAGGGCACTGGAGTATTGAAATGCGTTTCTGGCTGTTTTCGAATATTGATGAATTGGAGAGAGAACATACCTATGCAGTTTCTCTGCACCTAATGGAAAGTCACACACTTCATGGGTGCTTTCTCTTCGGAGACTGCTTGATTTCCCACTCTTTTTACAGCGTGGAACTGTGATATACTTCAGTAACAAAAGTGATGTTTTAACCAGGGTTCTGTGTTTCGCTGTATACAGGAACAGGCATTGGAGTTCCATGCTTCCCAAAGAACCTGGAGCTTAGCTCGATCTTCGTTAAGAATCACACTGAAAACAAAAACCATGGTGTAGAAAAGAGAAGCATTCCTTAGGACACTGGAGTCTTGAAATGTGTTTCTGGCTCTTTTCCCATAGGAATGTATGTGAGAGAGAACATACATCTGCAGTTTTTGTGCAACTCCAGCTGGAAAGCCACAAACTTCACAGTTGTTTTCCCTTAGGAAACTCAATGATTTGCCACTCTTGGCACAGGGAGGAACTGTGAACTACTTTAGTTACAAAAGTGACATTTTAGCAAAAGTTCTATGCTTCACTGTGTAGAGGAAGGAGCATTGGTGATCCCTGCTTCCCAAATAATCTGGAGCCTAGCTGGTTCTTCTGCATTTGGAACTCATACTTAATACACAAATAGTGGAGTAGTAAAACGCAGCTTTCTGAGGACACTGGATTCTTGGAACATGTTTCTGGCTCTTACCCATAGGAATAAATGGGTGCGAGAACATCCTTTACAGTTTCTCTACACCTCCAAATGTAAAGTCACATACTTCATGGATGCTTTCTCTTAGGAGACTGAATGATTTGTTCCTCTTGGCACAGTGGGGAACTTTGAAGTTCTTTAGTTACAAAAGTGAAATTTTAGCCAAAGCTCTGTGTTTCACTGTATACAAGATCAGGCATTGGTGATCCTTGTTTCCCAAAGAAGCTGGAGCTTAGCTGGCTCTTTCACCTTAAGAACTCTCACTTAGAAACACGGATCATGGAGTAGAAACAGGCAGCTCTCCTAAGGGCAGTGGAGTCTTTTTTATCCATTTTATTTTATTTTTTATTTTTTGACAATTCATAGAGAATTTTACTTAACAATGTAATATGAATTTCACAGTATTTTTAATATATGGTATTGTTTTACAGCAAGGTATTCATATAATATATATACACATAAAATTTGAAGAAAAGACTAGAGCAATGTATAAGAAATTAAGAAAAGAAAAATAAAAACAATTTTTAAAAAGAGGGTGCAGCTAATTAGATCATTAACTGCTTCTTTCCATTTCCATTTTTTTAAATTTTATTTATTTATTTATTTTTTCCTCTCAGAGGTGAATATGCTATTGGCATCTAAATAGTATAGGGTTTTGAATTCAACTAAACATCTAACACTGTCTAGCAGTCTATAATATTGGGTTATCCTCAGAAGTTATTGACTTGAGTCTTTTACAGCTCATCGCATTAATATGGAATTACTTTATACCTCATTTCTATACTTTTCTACTGGATCATTAAGACCAAGATATAGCAAGACCGATATACGCAGACATGTAA
>NDGM010972322.1:0-12733 GCA_002564305.1 Octomys mimax
CTACTAATTGGTTTTGAAACTGTCTCATTGCTATTTGTTTCTCAATAAAATTAAAAAAAAAAACCAAAAAAAAAACAAAAAAAAAAACAAGTGTTTCAACTGTTTCCCGGAAGTGGGCTCCTATGCACTGCCGGTGTCTCTTCTCCTCTTCCTCCTCCTGTCTCCTTCTCTTCTTCCCTTTTTTCCTTCTTATTCTGACTATAACCATTTCTCCATTCTTGGTTGAAATGTATGTTTCGGTGTTTACTTCATTGTCAAAGCTTTAGAAAGCATCCTTTAATTAGCACGCTTAGGGGTAAGGAAAACCTTTGAGATGAGTGAATTCATAATATTGAAAGCAACAAGCAGCAACTTACTTCTCTGGCTTCCTGGGAAAATTCCCTTCATACTTCAACAACTAAATTGTACACTTAAAATATGTTTTTTTTATACTCTAGAATTTCTTGGTGATTTGAAGCAGGGTAATATTAATATTTTCCATATTACTATATCTTGAAATCTCAATATTGCTTCTAACTCTAGCAGTATTTTCTTTTCACTTGAGGACATTGAATTCTGCTAGCTCTATGCACAAATTTTAACATATGGACCTCCCAGATAAACAAAATATTCCATCTCTATGTAAAGTAACAAAAAATTTAATTGACAGTACAATAAAAATTATATAAATTCCAGTAGCACATCATTCAGTTTTTCTACAAAATGTCACAAACCCATGTTAGTTTTCATAGGCTGTAAAAATATTAGTACTAAAATAGATTGTTTTATATAATACTTATTAAAATCATTATAACTTAATTATTCTTGTCTTCCCCTCACACATGTCTCTTATGCTCACACACACACAAGTACAATATTTCTATTTGCTGGAATCTGCATAATAAAAAATCTAATTTTCAAAAAAACCAAAAGCCTTGCGTTTGACTGAATACTGATCTCGAATAAGTGCACATCTTCATGTCCTAATCTCTGAAACATTAGAATATATATATATATATATATATATATATACATATATATGTATAAATGTATAGATTATATATATATTATATACATTCCATATATATACTATATTATATGGAAAAAATGTAGTCTGACTCTGCAGGCATGACTACATTAAGAATCCAGAGCAGAATGGATCACCCTTATTTGCTGTTCAGGGCACTAAAAGCATAGATGTCTGTGTGGGTTGGAGGCAGTGGAGTCAGTCATGGAGCAGGAAGCAACATGAGGCTAAGAGCTGAGGTGAAAGTAATGTGGCCACAAGCCAAGAAATGCTGATGGCCTCCAGGGCAGGAAGAAGCAAAGAGCAGGTTTGGCTCCAATTCCATAAGCGATGGCATTGCTGAAGCCTTCATTTTAGCCCTGTGGGCTTCCTATTTCTACCCTTCAGAGCTGAGAGAGAAGTTTAGTTTAATTGGTTCTAATACCTGAAGGGCACAAATACAATTGACAACTTAAATACACAGAGAGATATTTCCATCTCTAAGAAACCAAATCTGTACTAGTAGCACTAATTGTAGCTTTTATTTATTGAAATTCTGTGAAATTGTAAATGTGACTTTATTCAATATTTATAATGTGATTGCATAGCATAGCTCCCTGATTTAATAAAAATGAGAATTAACACCAAATCACAAATTTATAGGAAAGAAAATCTTTAATTGCAAAGTCAGAGGGATGGTGGGAAAAGACTTGCGTTTAAGTACCTCAGGGAAGCTCATGCTGTACAGGGATTCAGACTAACCTGCTCGCAGAGGTGAAAAGCCAGTTTTCAAAACTAGTTGGAAGGTGGGGTTCCAGGCCAGGAATCATTCTTCTAGAATTCTTGTCACTCTCTTGCTCAGCACAGCCTGTGGCAGTCTTAGTCATATGGCGCTCCACCTATCCTAGAAGGCCATTGACAAGTTTGAACAATGCTGAGGACTCCTGGGTATGCCCACTTATCCCTGTAAGCCTCTTACCTCAATGTCTGCAGTCTTATAAAGGAATGAGAGATCCTGTAAAGTTTGGGCAGCTAACCCTGTCTGGCCAGCTTCTAAACTGACACTCCCCGAATGAGTAACATACTCCTGTTCACAATGAAGAAAAGATTTGATCCCAGATTTACAGTAACAGAGGATGCAAAATTAATAGTAAGCTCTATTCTACTTTTAGTAGACACAAGCGAAGAGTCATTATTCACAACACAAATGGTTTTTAAATCCCTGGCTATCCCAGGAGAACACACAGATTATGCCTTTAGTAAGGAAAGATCGAGGAATCTTCCTGTTGACCCTTCCACTGATGGTGCTCATATCTGCTCTGTTGATAACAGCTACACAAGAATTATTTTGTAGAAACAAAAGCACAGAACGTGATATATGCACTGAGTCAGTGGTAGAGCCGAAGATCAAAACAGGTCTGTAGAAGGCTTTAAAATTGGCCCCTGCATAAGCAAAACACACAATGATTATGAGAATTTAAACACTGCAAAAGGAATGGTAAAAACTTGTGATGGACAGGTGGTGGTACAGATTGAATGGTATGCTTAGCACAAGTTATTGGAATTATAATTTATCTGGCTCTGCAAAATAGAACCTTAACAGTTAAATTTTTGTTTTCTTTATAGATAAGTTGCTTCTCCAGACTTACTCACGCCTAGGGCATAGTAGTTGGGCCCTATCTCTCTTCAGCTCACATTATATCAGATACTCGCACCAGGAAGTCAAGTACAATTTCATTTCCTGGGTAAAGGAAGGCACTTGCTGGGCCCTAGAATGGATGAAAGGAGTGTAAATGCATTTAGAGTCTTATTAATAATAGGGGATCTTATTAATATTCACTTCCCACAATGTTCATTGCTATAAAAAAAAAAAAAAACCTATTCAAACCTGGACATGGTGAGATAGTGATTTGAGGCAAGCAGTCTTTTCCATTGCCTTTTGCCTAGGTTTAAATATATCTTTTTTTCCTCTATTTACCAAACTAAATAGCCTTCTGTGATTTAGCTACTGTAAGCAACAGAATCTAAGTGTATTAACCTAAGTGGCCAGTAACACTAACATCTACCATGTGAGAACAAACCCATTTTGAAGGCAAGGTCTTTGCAAAGGAAATCAAATTAAATGAAATCATTATATGGGTCCTAAATCTAGGTACTGGTGTCTTATTTAAAGTCAGGAGTATTTGGAGACAAGAGATAGACTTGTACAGGGAAGAACAGGAGGTAATGATGAAGTGTGTGGGATTCATCTCCAAGCCAAGGAGCAGCAGTTTGCCAGCAGTTCCTAGAGCTATGGAGAGGTTCAGAGCAGATGCTGCCTTAGAGAGCTCAGAACAAATCAGCTGTGTCGATACCCTCATCTAGGTCTTTAAAGCTATATTCTTTTTGTTTTGTTTTGTTTTTTGCATTTTCAGGGAAGGATCTACAGGGTGTTCAGGGCCTCACTACTAGGTCAGATTCCTAGTGATCCACCTGTTTACAGCCTCCCAAGAGCTGGAATTACAGGCCCACACCACCACGCCCAGTCTGAAGTGCTGTCTAAGCACACCTTGGGGGGTGGGGGGGTGGGGCATCACAGCAGGCCTGGGGACTAAACCCCTGTCCCCTATGCCTGCTTATAGGTGCTTTATTCTGCTGAGGTATTTGGCCGGCCCTAAAACTACATCTTTAAAACAATGGAACAGTAAATTGCTAAATGCTAAGCCACTCATTCTGTGATACTTTATTGTAGCAGCCTTAGCCTTTTAAAAATTGGGTAATTTTTATAATGACAGTAACAAAGAGAAAGATTTGCTATAAAGTTAATTCCTATCATATTGTAGATGTAAAATAAAAAATGGAGTTCTTGCAAATTCTTTTAAGACACTGATTAGCAAATTTTAACAGTATCTTTAAGACAAACTTGGAATAAATTTTTGTCTCATTTTCCAACTTAAACATCTACAAACTAAGTGACATTTATGTAAATATCCTATTCAATTTTCTTTTTTAATTAGATTAAATTTTATTTTGAAGAGTAAAAACGAAAGGAAGAAAAAATCAGAAACAAAAACAGAAACAGGGTAACATACAATAATACATATGCTACAGATTTTCAAAACAAGAGTAGCTGATTGACAATGATTGATATATTATCTATTTTTATCATCAAATCTGTTGCTGAGATTAACAAATATAGTTATGTAAGATTGGACATGTGATTGAATTTTACCGCTTGCTTTCAGGAAACCTTACATTTCTGTTATTGTCTCTTTTTTTCTTCTCTTACCTTTTCTTAAAATTTATTTTAAATGGAGTATAGTAATAAATGATATGACATTAGAAATGGTACACAATTAGAAGACCAAGATGACAGGCATTCAAGCACGGCAATTTTCTTTTAAAATTTTTCAGATTTCTGAGGGGAAACAATGTTCTTGAATATTTAATTAATGGCTAATAAATTAAACTTAGATATATACAGAATCATAAGAGATAATATTTCAAGAAATATATGTATAGCAACATTTCCACTTGAAATCACAAACATAAATAACTATTTACTTAGACATTTTAATTATTTTAAATTCTTTGAGAACTCTCAAGCACATAGAATCCCTTTTAAAAAGTCAAAAGTTCTTAGCATAAATATAAACATAAGTATTACACAGGTCCTTTCAAATATTCCTGTAGTTCATTCCATCTTTTGGGGGTCTAAATGTTACAAGGCACCAGGCGGGAGAGATCATCACGCAATTCCAGAGTTACCTTCTCTGTGGTAATCGGCATTACAAAGTGGAGCTTTAGAGTTAGACTTTTTTTTTTTCTTCCTCTAGAGACAAATATCTTCAAACTATCTCAGTTCTGGAGCATAGAGTGTCACCTCACCTCTATGACCCACCCCAGATGTCTGGACAGACCAGGTCCAGAAGGCAGCGCCCACCTTCCACTGCACAAGGTAGGGGCCTCTGAGCTTACCACAGCTGCAAGGGAGAAGGCAAGGGTGGCAATCAATGCCACCTTTCTCTCATCCTTACCCAAAACGACCTGAGCTCATTTGTGCCTAGTGAGATGACGATTTGAAGCAAACGTGCCCTTCCAACTCCTCAGAGCTAAACACAGCTTTCAATAAAACCTTTTTCCTTTTTACCAAAATAAATGGCCTCTTTTAATTTGGTCAGCAGTGAGCAAATGAACCTGAGCATAGGAACCTGAGTGTCCTACAACAAGGTTACTTGAACAGGAAATTGAGGCTGAGGCATGACCGTCCTCTGAACTAGGCACACATGGGAAATCCAAAGCTTTATTCTTGGCTTGTGAAAGGCATTTCTAAAATAAAGTGGTTTTGTGTTCTGCATTAATGGTTAAGGTAAATATCAGTATGATGTTAACAACACGCTGGGTAAGGGTGTAAGTGCTAATGATATATTAACTCATCGGATCTAGGAGTTGTCATTCTGCTTCTTAGCAGGAACATATCAGCATTAACAAATAAGGACCGTGGAGCTTTGTATAGTCAAACTATCCCATAGCTCCATGGGAGGATTAAAAGATCTAGGATCAAAACAGTAGAGTTAGTTGAATATAACGAATCCTAGTAGGAGTGAAAGAAATACCTCAGGGCAACAGATCATAGGGGATAATGCCGCATTCAGAAGATCACAACTCTAAGCCTTAGCTTAAGGACACTCATTCCACAGCAGGGTTGCATTCAGTTATCCCAGTCTCCTAATTCTTGAAGGTCAAAGGCTTAGGATCCATTAGAGTGAGACCTGGCATAGGCTTGGTGCAATTGTTCCTAAACAGAGAAAGAAAACATCTGCAAGCAAAAGGTAACTAGTGGATCCTCACACGGATCCCACCCGGAGGCTAAAAATACTGCAGTGTGTTTACTTAGTTAGAGGTAGTTCCCTCCTCCTACCATAAAGTGTGAGTATGTGCTGCTTATTGACTAGAAATTATGGCCTTCATAGAGTAAATGATGTCAGAATGGAATATGACACAGAAAGGGACACATTTTGTGGTAAATATTTTAAAAGTAAATATAAATGACTTATAAATGTATTACTTATAACTTCCTCCTGAGCATACAGACTAACAAGCTGAATGTACTATGACTCCATGTTGTCTTCTGACTTCCTAAGTTTAGTAATCATAATGCGTATGTTCCATTACATAATTCTTATAAAGTCCCTGAGTTACCAAGTCTCACAGAAGTCAGTGAGCACAGTAGTAAGAAACAATGCGATGACTCAGACTCAGAGATCACTGAATTTCCTGGTGCTCTCTAATCTTGTCCCTGTCCAATGATTTAAATGGAATTTTGGACCACTGCATTGATCTAGGAATATAATGCATTTCAGACCAGTGTATTCTGAAATTATGGATTTAAAAACAGAGTATGAAAATCCTACAAATCATATCTTTCCTCTCCCATAGGAAAAATAATAATTTAAGGAAGATTTATAACAAATAAGAACAATATACATAACAATATGACATACATTCTTTCTCTATTTTCTTTAGATTGGGAAGGAGTTTCATCTTCAATGGCAGAGAGGAATGAGAGGTTCTAAGTTTGGCATTTCAAGCTCTCCAGCTTGAAAATTTGAAACATTTCTAAGCCTTTGCTCATTTGATGACAAATCTTGGTGTTGTTGCAACAATTTAATACATAAAACCTCCCATCCATCTACGGTTCTTAAATTTTTATTTATCTTTTTTTAAAAATTTTTTTGATACAGGCTCTCACTACACAGTTAGGACTCATAGTGATCCTCCTGACTCGATCACCCCAGTGCTAGGACCACAGGCATGGCCCACCATACCCAACTTTGGTGGCTGACACAGTGTGCCTGGGGGTCTGGAGCTTGCATTGCAGAGGTACCTGAGATAAAATTCAGCCCCTTGCTCTCACAAGGTAGTTGCTTAGATTTCTGGGTTTTCTTGTCAGCCTTCAACTTACATTTTAATAAGAGAGTGGCTTATTGGTAGCAGTTTTTGGTTAAGATATTTTTTTATTTCTTTTCCCCCTCTTGTTAACATGGACATAATCCTGTTAGTATATTCAATTACTTTTTTTTGTTATGGAAGTGTAGAATGCTTACTTTTTCATTTGCCAAGGTAAAAACAAAAATCACTA
Source organism: Octomys mimax (assembly GCA_002564305.1). Classification (NCBI taxonomy): domain Eukaryota; kingdom Metazoa; phylum Chordata; class Mammalia; order Rodentia; family Octodontidae; genus Octomys; species Octomys mimax. The sequence continues at coordinate 7,107 of NDGM010972322.1, forward strand.
GGTAATTCCCTTCTATCATTCTGTTTTGATTGCTTTATATTAATTTTTAGAGCAGTAAGCTATGCTTCTTTTTGTTCTATCAGAAAACGTATGCCTTAGAAAAATACCTTCAAAATTCTTGATCATGAATCCCTATCTTTTGAAAAACAAATGGTAGTTTCATATCTATTATTTTTAGCTTGTTTAATTTAAGCCAAGGTCAGAGTCAATATTCAACATATTTAAAGTCTACTGAGACTTAATTTTCTTTGCCTTGACATTCTCTCATTTTGCTCCAATCCTGTGTTTAACCAGGATCAGTATTTTGATGCATCCTAACACCAAAAATTATTATATTGCTCACTGCAGACTTCAAGTGGAATGAAGACATCTAGTAAAATTTCCATGCTCAATGTCTCTGTTCCCCCAAAGATTGCCTGTGAATTCCATTCAACTTTACCACTTCTTCCTTTGACTGAAAATCAAAATAACACACTGATGGCCTTTTGAAGTGAATGATTTTAAAGCAATTGCCATAATTTTGCTATTTAAGTTAGTTAGCGGCAAGTGACTTGTAGTAAATTTATGTCTGGTTTTGAGTGTGCTATATTAATCATGGTAGGTCACGGATTTTCACAATGTAAAAAAAAAAATCCTGCAGCCTAAAATTGATCTCATATATCATGACTTTTTTATGAATTCAAATTTTAACAATTAATGAAGCTGACATAAGTTATGCATCTGTAGACTTTTAATTAAAATTTAATTAAATATTTATTAATTTTCACTTTTCAGTTTTCATTTTGTGTTTTGGAGCTGACACTTTTCTTGGGTCTGACATTTTCTGAGGACTTGCCCATCTTCAGTTCATAAGCATAATACCTTTGGGTGCTAGTGGATAAAATTATCACACAACTTGGAAAAATCCTCACAATATTGTTAGTGTTTTAGACCTAGCCTTTAATTAGTATAACATACCCAAAAACCAAAACCCTGACAATTAACAGTCTAGAAAATTTGGTGTCTTTTGTGTGTGTGTGAGTGTGTGTGTGTGTGTGTGTGTGTGTGTGTATGTATGTTCGAGCACATGTGGGCTTGCATGATGTTGTTCTCATGTATGCTTCAAATTCTTATGGAAATATAAATCTGATAAAAGAAATCAATCTTTTGAGAAGTTTCCACACTTAATAAATAATGCTTTTCTTCATATGCCACCCAGGAAATAGTGTTGCCCTGATTAGATCTTCATGAGCCCCCCTTTTTCAATTTTTATTTTTAAAGAGAGCACAAGATAGTATTAAAACAGAAAAATTACACATGATACAATTTCACTTAATGTAATATGTTTCACACTATTCGTTGTAATGCATAGTGTTGTCTTCTAGCCACTTACTCATTGTACCAGATATATGCATTCAAAATTGGAAGAAGAAAGAGATATTAAAGAAATATATAAGAAATTAAGAAGAGAAACAGTACGAACAATTGTAAAAAGGAAACAAAACAAAGTAAACATTGTCTTGTCCTTCCCATAGACCACCAGAAATGGACATAACAATTATCCCAACTATCCTGCTTACATACATAATAAATCTCTTTCCCCCACTCTCTCCCTCTCTTTCAACTCTGTAACTCCTTTTGAATAATTTCATTCCCTTTTTCAAGTATCCATTGTACTCTTCAGATTCCATTTTTTTTCAGGGTCGCACACTAAGGAGACAATATGATGTTTGCTCATGCAAGTCTGATTTATTTCACTTAAGAGAATGCTCTCTAGTTGTAACTACTTATTGACAAAAGTCTCAGATTTGTCCTGTTTTATAGATGAATAATACTTCATTTGTAAAAATACCACATTTTTATCCATTCTGGGTAGTTGGTGTGTGCAAGCCCCTTTCTCAAAATTGTTAAGCCAAGCATTACAGAGAAAACTCCCCCAGCACAGGAGGACATTTCTCAGCTGTGGGCCCCTCACAAACTGCAGTTTCTGCATCTCAAACACAGCCATAATTTGATTGTGCCTCACTACCTTCTCTGCTGCCCCTCTCTAGGCCTGAACTCTCTGTCTTTCATTGTCTCATGGGCCTTGGAGTTAGTCTCCTGCTCAGACCCACAGTCCCTATTCTACTTCAATCAGCTGCTGAAAAAATATTGCTGTTTACAGCCAGGGGATATAGCTCAGTGGCACAAGCTCCTGCCTGACAAGCACAAAGTCCTGAATTTAATTCATGGTACCCTCCACACCCCGCCCACAAAAAGCAGAAGTCACGTGATGTTTCTCCCTGTGCACCGACCTCTAACACTTGCATTTCCTGCAACAAAACAGCCGAAGTCCTCACGTGGGCCTACACGTTTGCCGAAAAATAGATCCCCTTCATTTTGTGATTCCCTTCTCCTGCTTCTTTCACTTTGGTTCACTTTACTCCCTCTGCCCTGGCCCCTGGAGTGTAAAACTTGTTTCCAGAGCCTCCAACTAGTCCTTCTCTCTACTTACTACCATTGCTTTCATGTAGTACTTTGTTTTGTTGTGGTTTCACTTTTGCCCTTCTGGCTAATCAGCAGTAAGGTGGTTAGATAACTGAATCATGAATCATATCTGTTGTCTGTCACCCCACTTGAATATTAGAGCCAAAAAGGCATTGTCCTTTTCTTTTTTTAAAACTGTACTGTAATATGGGACATTAGGCGCAGTGCTGGCTTCCTTTGGCTATTGCGTTACTATTTGTGTGATGAATGCTATGATCCTTCCTAACAGGTCTAATGAGGAGACTTGTGTGAAATTTGCTAGTGGTTACATAGGGCTTTATCAACTCAAGACACTTCTCCTGACCATTTCTGTCCTTCGACAGTGCCTTTATTTCTACCACTGAAATTTTACCTATGAAACAGTTGCTATTCTTTTTAAATATGTACCTCTTTCAAGGATAAAGATGTTCTATTGACAAAAAATGACTAAAATTACAGGATAGTTTTACTGACTGTTGCCTATCATATTATACAAGTACAAATTCACTCAAAACCTTGATGGCAGGCAGGCCAACTAGCTCAGCAGATTAAAGTGCCTGCAAGCAGGCACTGGGGCGGGGGTTAGATCCCCAGGCCTACCCTGCCAGCCCAGTCCCAGGGGTGCACTGTGATGGCAATTGAGACTGGGCGGGGTGGCACATGCCTGCAATCTCAGCACTTGGGAGGCTGTAAACAGGCAGATCACTATGAGTCTGAGCTAATAGTGAGACCCTGAACACCTTGTAGACCCTTCCCTAAAATACAGAAAAACAAAAACCTTCAATGGCAAACATTTCTTACCAACATCGCAAGACTTCTGAATTTAACTCGAATTTAATAGAAAAATCATCTCTCTGCTCTGGTGTCATAGAGACTTCTATTATCTTTTTGCAGTAGTTAAGTATACTCAGAAAATTCACTTACTCTCTGACCCTGAGAACTATTTATACATAGGAAACACCGCTACCCATTACATTTTTAATACATTAAGCACTGAGTCTTCACTTATGAGATCACTGTCTTGTTAATCAAATCTCCCAAATATTCTGTGAAACAGGATTTTATTTTCGTTACTTCTCAACTTCACAAAGTAGAGGTGGATAAACAGCTGATTCAAGCATGAAAGGTTTGAGTGGGCGTGCCTTTATCAAAAGGTAAAATATTTATTGTTGCAGGAGAATAAAAAGGGTATCTAGTGTACAACAAATGTGTAAAGTATTTGTGTGGTTTTCCCCATTTAAAACATTTATTTTTCAGTGTGTTTAGCCTTTCAAATTTACTCTGGAAGCCTTTTATATGCTTTCAAATGTTGTGCACATTTTTTTCCATTAAAACTCTTTGGAGGGTTGGGCAGATGGTTCAGTGGAATAAGTGCTTCCCTGACAAAGGCTTGAATTCAATCCCTGGTTTTAAAAAAAAAACTTTGGAGATTTCTGATTGAGTTCTCTCAGAGTTATGCGTATTGTTAAAGTCTCTATTAAAGTTGGTTCAATATACTTTCAGACTATGCCAGAGGAAAAACATTATAGTGATTCTGTATAAAAATATATACTAAGTATTTTATGTTTAAGTAACTAAAAAGATCTTGACTAATTAGTAGCTAAAAATTGATGGCCCACCAGTGAGGAATTTACAAATTGACATCAATATGACCTGGTCAGTCACCCAAAAGGAAGGAATAATTCTGCGTACAACTATGTGAATGTGAAAACACTGCTAACCTTGTGTGCTTTAGAGCTTAAAAACTGAGTCAAAATTTTAATCAACTGCTGCAAGTAGAAATAGAAAATTTATGTGTATCATAGATATATATTTATTCTCTTTCATTTTATAGATGGCAACTTAAACATAATATTTCCTACTTCCTACCATGGGAAGAGATGCCTTATGCAAAGTTTTGAGCACAAGTTTTGAGTGTGAAATTATCCTGACTGTAGAAATTGTTTGATTTCTCACAGTTCTCTAGAGAAGTTTTGTTAAATGTGGCTCCACATTGAAGAACCTGTTTTAAAAAATGTTCCACCTGAATATTAGTGGTATTGAAGAAGGAGAGGTATACAAAGAAAATTCTTTAATAAGTGTAAATGACAGAGAAAACTAACCAGCTTATTCAATATTCTTATTCAATATTCTTATTTGACTTATTAAAATTATATATAGAAAGCCTTCATGTCCATGTGTCTTTTGAACTGTGCATATAAGAATCATATTTTATTTTATATGTTCTTAAGTTATCTACTCTGACTCAATGTTGATTACTTTTGAAAATATAGCATTGATATTAAAGAAAACCCTATTATTTTCATGCAATTTGTTTCTTGCATGATATTTGGAAAATACTAAAATAAGCTAATGCAATTTTGGTTTTACATACTCTCTTGACAGTTGTAAAATGAAGTTACAAAATAAGAACATAGCAGGGAGATAAGATATTTAACATATTTATTAATTTACATTTTATTATAAAAATAACAGAAAAAGTACAAGAGGGTGTTAATCATACAAGTTTTTCTCAAATAATTTAATGATCGTATTCCCCAAAAATAAACTCTGAGGAATGTTTTCCTAGGCACCATTTCATGCATGGCCACATTTCTCAAAATGTGTATTTCCAAAGGAAATGAAAGAAACTTCGAAGACACTACGAGATTCTATGTGAAACTAAATATTTCTTAATCTCTAAATTCACCCATATGTCAAGATGATGGAAATCACTTTGTGAGTATCTGGGATTATGGTTTATTTTAGGATTTCTGAGTCAGTAGTGAATGTGTGTTACCATACAGAGGAGATGCTTTGCAAAACATGTCGCTGCCTCTGAAATGATGGAAGCTCCTCACATGGGGTCTTGCACAATCCAACAGCACTACCTTAGAATTTCAAATGTGAATTTTATGGCCCATAATCCATTGGGAGTAGGGGAAAATATGGCATAATATAACAGTGTTTCAGATGTTACTTTAATCCATGAAAGCTAAGCGTCAAGCATTTTCAAAGAAATTTCTGTGAAGCACCTCACAGTGTCAGTTATCAAAGTTGAGTGGAACAAATATGCAATCAAACTTTATTCATTTAGCTTGAATATATGAATTAGTTCCTGCTGTTTTAACAACTATCCAGCCTGCAGTTGTTAGAATTAAGTG
>NDGM010972323.1:0-11369 GCA_002564305.1 Octomys mimax
CCGATATAACTAATTTTTAAAACAGAATTAAACTTTTTCAATTGAGGAGGATCTTATAAAATAAGAAGGACTCTTCATTACATGTGATTTTCCCAGTACCTTTTTCATTAGATAACATGTCCTTGGCTTTTAGAGAATCAATTGGGGTGAAGGATTCTTAAATAAACAGCATTAACCACCACTGAGTCCCTCCCACACCATGCCTCTAGGCCTCTGGCCTCAGCTTTAATGTCTTAGATCATTTCTGTTTGTTTATCCCTGGTTACTATTCCACTTAATTAAAGTGGTCAGACCACTATTTTGCATTTTACCAACTTGAGACATAGTCCACTGATTTTCTACCCTGCAAGATATGAATTTGTCTCCAACACACTGTCCCCACCCACTGTCCAGGGCACCCTCCTGCCCTCTACCTTTCTTCTTCTCCTTCCTCCCTGCTAAATACTCTACCTTGGGCTCCTCGCTCTGTTAGCTCTGCAACTCCCAATGTGCATGGAGATCCCAACTCTGCACCATCAACCATCCACTTCTCACATCTTGATTCTGCTTGTATGGTGGGGACTTTAATAGATTTCCATCTCCCATATACCTCTTTCCCCTCACTTTCCTCACCTTAGGCTGTTCAGCATTCCATGACTTCTGTAGTGTTATAGCTATTTGAATGTGTCAAAACAAAAAGAAAACCCCAACAACACCTCCATGTTGAAAAATCTCCTTAGAACATGAATTCACAAGCACACTACAAAGAACATAGCGGGCTCCTTATGAGCATCTGGAAAGTTGGGTGATAGCCCTGCTTACTGACACCAACCTCGAATAACAGGTGCCTCCTCATGGCCACCCTATCCCTGCAAGGTGGCTAATCAATTCATTGTCACCCTAAGGAGAAACAAAGACAAGAAGAATTACCCCAATGACTTACCTCTAGGGGGAAAGGGACACATCAACTGCATTGATTTAGGGTCTGAAGGTTCTACCACTCTGTGGATTATTAAAACTCAGGTTAAGGAAATTCATACAACATAGAACCATAATAGATAATTAGAAGGAAATCAGGTGTATCAAGAAGATGGGCTTGGCCTTCTCAGTTCAGCTGAGCTACCCCAAGCTCTTCGTCTGCTTCTCCATCAGCAATGAGCTGTGGTCACAGGTGTGAGCCCTGTGGCACATGGCTCCGGGAGTGGCACCATCTTTTTCATTCTGCCATGCATCTGAGTTTTGCAGTTGCTGGCTGCCTTCCCCAAACTCCAAGGAACTTGAGCCCAGGGACTCAAATGTTGCAGTCATCTTCGTTTTTTCCCCAACCTCATCACCTTTCCCTTCATTGTCTCTGTACCACAGTTCAAATCTCCTGAAGTACAAGCAAGTTCACTCCACACATTTGCTCCAAGATCTCAGACCCCAAATACTGACCCGGTAGCATCTTCTCAGAAGCTGCTGGTTGGGAGGAGCTCTGACATTCCCCGAGCTCTTTCTGTCCCCTCTTCTCCCAGGACACTGCCAGCAGCCTCATCCCATGACGTCATATAATGCTTTAGGAATGTGACGGCCTCCAATTGCTGTCTTACATGGTGAATTAAATAGAGAGGCTTCCTACTTTTCTAATTTGACCAGAGGAGAAAGCTCAAATTCAGACCATTCCACGTTGTACTCTATCCTGTTTCTGTGTAGTGGCTGCTGTTCCTTAATTAACTTTGAATTGATGTCTCCAAATAATGGACACTCCATGCTATTCATTAAGTAGAGCCTAGAACCTTGCCTTACAGGGCAAAAGGACCCTCGCAACTCTAAGACTAAACATTTGAGATGCAAGACTATGTTGAATCATCTCACCCGTGAACCCTTAAAGAGGAAGAAGCCTTGGAGAGCATGAGCCACTACTATAAAAGAAAGGGGTCCATTTGATGTGATGTGAGAGAGACATGCACCATAAACTTCCTGGCTTGGAAGATGGAAAAAATGCCAAGACCCAAGAATGTGGATAGCTTCTATAATCTGAAAAAGGCTAGGGAATCATTTCTCCTTTAGAACCTTCAGAAAGAAAAACAGTCCTATGATGCCTTGCTTTTAGCCCACTACGGCCTGTTTTAGACTTCTGAAGTGTAAGATAATAAATATGTTGTTTTAAGCCACTAAATTGGCTGTAATATGACAGCGAATGCATTGCCATTGCCACGAGAACCGAGCCCAGAATGGCAGGCCTACGAAATATATAAACGCAGCAGAGTCCTCATCATGACTAGGCACTTGAGAATTGTTTATGCATTATGCATGGGCAAATCTGGAACTCTCACAAAATATGTCACAGTGAAAACTGAAGTTTGCCATGCAGCTGAGAGCTTACCTGTGTAAGACGCAGAGCACTTTAAAAATTTCAAGCTTTTTAAAAGATGAACATTTTCAGTCAGGTATAGTGGCACTCGCCTGTAATCCCAGCATTTTGGAGGCTGAGGCAAGAGTATCACCACAAGTCCAAGGCCAGCCTGGGTTACATAGCTCAAGGCCAGCCTGCACTGCAAAGTGAAAGCCTATCTAAAAAAAACAAAAATTAAAGACAAAAAGTCATGAGTTATTAACCAATACTGTATCATTACTCGTGGGATTCTTCAAAAATCCAAATTTTAAACATTTTTTTTTTCTTATTCTCATCAAACTGCCTTTCTAGATTTTCAGTTTGGGTACCATGGCCACTTATAGTTGTAGCACTACTGTTTTAATAATAAATGTTCCCAAAATACCATCTAGCAGGGAATCCTAACCCATTTAGTTGTCCTACATTTATTAAAAGGAAATAAAAAGTCTTATGTAGCTCCCTGTTGCTGACTTTTCCACACCAACAAAAAGTTTTGAGCACACACTTGGTAGTTAGTGAACTACTGGGCTTCGGGCAGTGTGAGAGCAGTCAGTTGACAAGGCCAGAAGAAGCTGGCTGCCGTGATGCCAAGCAGCTGACCAGCAGCAGGGCCATGCCACAAGCTTGCACTCCCTGGGACCTGGTTCTTGGGCCTGCTTTCAACCTGACAGGAAAACCTACATCTCTTTCCAAAGACCCTGTAAGCCAGTCAGACAAACCAGCACAATCACCAGCTCCCTCCTCTAAATAGAACCTCTTCCTAATAGAGCCACCACAGCCTTCCGTGCTCCAACCACAGCCCCGCCCAGAGGCACCTGAGGGGTTTCATCTCTTAGCAGGCTGGCTGCAGCTGCTGAGGTCGCCACCTCCTCCAATGACTGAGACAGGAGGCTCCTTTCCAGGAGATAGTGTGGCCCAAACAGCTTTACCACCAAAGCCTTGCAGCTTCTTAACTTAGAGCTTCAGCCATATTTGACCCACAGAGACACCTCTGTGGTTACTATTCATTCACTCTTAGTACAAGGAGGAATCAACAAGACTGTGGGTACAGAGTTAGGCCCTTCTGAGTTTTCTTAGTTTGGCCTGGAGAGGGAAGTGTGTGTGTGTGTGTGTGTGTGTGTGTGTACATGGGCATGCAGGCACATATTTCCGTGTCTACCTGTGACTCTGTGAGCCACGTGGGATGGTTTGTTGGACAGTACATTATGGATAATCACATGTGTGTGCATTATATGTGCACACATGTACAAACATACATGCCTCTGTGCATGGTTATGTCGATGTGAGCTGGTGCGGAATTGTGCACGTGAGCACATCTGTGTACTATATGTGCCTGTGTGCATGTGTGTGTCCAAGCATGCCACTGAAGGGGAACTAGAAAGAGGGGAGAGAGAAAAACAGACAGATCATGGAGCCCACAGGAAAAGGCTGAGGATAGCTGTGTGGAGGGCAGATGGGAGACAAACAGCAAGAGAAGGAATGAGTGGGAGAGCGGGCAGAAGAGCAGTGAGTGAGAGTGGGCAAAGAGCAGAGAACGGAGAGAAGAGGACATGGGCAAGGCAGCTCATGTGGCAGGGCCTTCTTCAGCCTCACGCTAATCAGTCCCCCATGAGGAGAGGCAGGTGGATACATAAGCTTCGTGGGAGTAATTCCTGCACCATTTTTCTGCCCCTTTGTCCTAGGCTGTTTGTGACAGCCTGCTGTCTCTTGCCCCTGTTCCTCCCCATGGTGCCATGTGGTCATAGTGAAAGCTGTCCTGTCAAACTTGGGTGATTTTCTTTTCTTTTCCTAATAACTTAGCAACATCAAATAAGGCAGTCACTCTCCTTCTCTGTCCCCTGAAGGTAAACAGTGGCAGGAGAATAGCGGGAGGACAGAGGGTCATAGCAGCCTGAGGGCTATGGGGCTGAGGGCTCCAAGAACAATCAAAATCTCACTGGTGGTTAGTGCTGGTCAGAGAGCAGAGTAAGATGACCTAGGGGAGGATGTGGCTCTGGCAGCAGGATCGGGGCCCAATTTCTTGGGTGACAGGAAGCATGTGAGTTGCTGCTCCAGAATAGCTTTCCTTTGTCCTTTAGGCCCAGGTGCCCTCCTGTGCAGTAAGGAGACTGGACTGTGGTGGTAACTTTTGAAGCATTCTGGGGATCCCTGGAGGTCCACAGGGCTCCTTCAGGGCCTGGGAATGGGGCGAGCTGGGGGAGGGAGGTGCTGTCTTTGCTCGGCATCTGCCTGAGCTGTTTGCTTTGAGAACTATAAGCTAAAGCACATGTGAAGCCACCTCCATGGGTGGGTCCGCACATCTCTGCCATACCCACCCAGCATGTTAGGACCCTATCAAAAGTGAGTGGTTAGGGTAAGGTTAGAGGACCCTGGGACAGAGCTGACAGTGAAATTTAGAAAGGCTTTTTCTGCGTGGTTAGCATATCCGGGCCCTTTGGCTGGCCCCCAGAACTGGAAAGGTCAGGTATCGAGCCTGACTCCTGGTGGCAAAGCCCAGGCAGTAAGCATGGGCTGCAGGTGGTTAGAGCACACATCCAACCCTGAAAGCCACAGTCTCGTCACCATCAAATATGAGAAAATCACTAGTTGGCAGACTATTCAGTCATAAAGAAATAGAGAAACTACTTCCTTGAAGTGAGTACTACCTTGATGATTAAAAATTCTGCAAACAACCAAAGGGAAACCCAAATGAGATGGTGTGCTGGGTTAGGAGGTCAGGTTGAAGCTCTGTGGAATGGCAGTCACCTCCCTCCTGTCTCCCTTTTGTGTGCCAAGTTCTTCCCAGCTAGTCCAACCCGGTCCTGTTCTTCCACACCTCACTCTGAGCCACCCACTTTGTCAACAAGCAGCTGCTGTCCCTCAGATTCTTGAGCATATGTCACTTCTGGACTCTCAGCTGTCACCTGAATGTCAGAGCAGAATGGCCAAAGGACCATAAATCAGGCAGGCAACGGACAGGACATGCAGCCAACATCGGTTGATTTCTCTGAGATTTTCCTTGGGTGTAGGAGCTTTGGGATGGGCTGAGGGGCACCCACTGTGTACCAAAGAAAGGGACTGGGGAAGTCATTTGCCACCAGACAGAAAAATGACCAACTGCTTAAAAGCCAGGTAGATAAATCTGCCAAGTCAGTAAAACTGTAACCGCTTCCATCCGGAGGGTACAGCAAACACAGATGTACAAAGCAGAGTGGTAATTACATTTCAGAAGATGCTAAATATTTAAAATGTCTGCACGGTGCTGATTCTTATCTGCAGGGATTTTATGATGTGGATTTTTCGGCCGCTTATTTTTCTGTAACTCTCACAAAGCACTATGTCCAGATCGTGCCACTTAGCAGGTAAAACCTAAGGTGACTTGATGTAAAAATCATGTTACCTTAAACTGTAAGCTCAGCCCTCACACTGGAAAATTCTTTGCTGGGGTTGTCACCAAGCCAGGGAAAACTTCATAATTGGATGGTAGTTTATTTCTGTTTCTAGGAGCAACCACTTCAGCTCGCTAGCATGTGGGTAGTTTGCGTACATGAGTCATGCAGATGTTGCTTTCCTCCAAAAGAAGCAGCCAGGTCCTCTTACCAGACGGGGCACTCGTCCCGGGATCTGTGACCCGGAAAGTTAGCCTCAGCACTGCAAGCAGTGGCCAGCTGTTTAGACAGCTCACAGGGCAGCCCGCTGGCCTCAGAGGCCAAGGGGACTGCCACATGGAGACGCTCCCCTGGCGCATGGCTTCAGTCACAGCTGGGATTATCCTCCAGAGCTGTTCTTGTTAATGCCCTCCCCCGCCTCACCCCCATGCAGGTTTTTCTATAGGGTCTTTTTCGCCTGGTGTCACAGATGGCTCCTGAGCCAGCTCTGTTTGTTTCAGGGTCCTTCAGTGCTTTGCTCGGGCTGTGGAGAAGGTCACAGAAGCTCCACTCTGGACATAGGAAACAGCAGGTCACATTTCCGGAAGGTGCTCTGCCCACCGACCTCGGCTCAGTAGAGAAAAGCATCCACAGGCTATCATGGTTCAGATCTACTGGTCATAGGCAGCACGCAGACAGACCCAGTCACTTTTTACAGATGTGCAGAAAGCCGTGTGCGCGGGCCCTTCCTTCCCAGCCCACGGTTGCCACCTGAAACTTGTTTTTTTAGAGATTCAGTCCTTTATGTTGAATCACAATGGGACAAGGTATTAGGCTGGCAGCTATTAGCAGTTTTGTGTGGGATAACTTGTTTCAGAATCCAGCATGACAGTTAATCCAGGTAACACTGCGTGAGGGCAGGGAGGAAAGTTGGGCCTGGAACAGGAATGTGGGGAGGCACCTGTACCGTGGGTTGGGGTGATGCAAGGGGTCCTGACTGGATTTGGGATTCTTCCCAGATTCAGCAGGGATGTTGGTGGCGATGAGGCTCTTCTGGCCTAGTCCTGGTCACATACACGGCTGGACTTACCACAGGAGCTACACAACCCTGTCTTTAGCACAAAGACAAAAATAATTGTACAATTTGCCTGATATGAGGTACCCAGTGTCGTTCAGCTCACAGAAACAAACAGTGGAATGGTGGTTGCCAGGGCCGGGGAGAGGGAAATGGGGCATGAACGTGTTGTGCAGATTTGTTATCCAACAACAGGAAGATGCCGAACACTGAAGAATGGTGGATGGTGAATTTTATGTTCTGTAGACTTTACCATAATTAAAAATATTCAAATGCATGCGCTTCAAAGACATTTTGAGCTTTTCGCATAGCAGATCCTCAGGAACTGTTTGTTTGAGTTATTTGTAGAGCTAATTCCTTTGGCAATCTCCCAAACGTAAGAGGAAAGCTTTTTAAAATGCGTAAAGCAACCTGCTTTCAGATTCACCTATATTCCACAGTTTTCTCATATGGAAAATTTTCTCAAGAGGCAGCTGTTCCCAAAGCTGCACCCTCCTGATTGTGAGCCTCCCACTCTGGCTCAGGCCCTCTGTCCTTCTCTTTTCATTTCTCCTCGGCCCCTTTTTCCTTCTAGGATGGTAAGCCCTGCCCTGTCCAAAGCACATCCTTTTATGTTGGCTTTTTAAAAACTGTTCTCATTGGTTGCAACTCTCATTCACTACTTACCTGACCAACTTAAGGCTCAAGGGTTGGCTTGAGGGTGCTTACCAAACTTCTTAGCCAAGGGAGCGATGTGGGTGGAGCAGAAATGGGGGCTTCTGGGAAATGAATAGTGAACACACTTTCCAAGAGACAGTGGACACACTTTCTATACAGCATTTTTCTCCCATTAAGTCAGGACTTTCTTCTTTTATTTTTCAGTTCTCATTTGTTTGGGTTCTACTCATATTCTCGTAGCATAGTGGGATGGAATTTACTTGACCAAACTCACAGACCTGATTCAAACTCATTGTGTGAGGTGCTATTCAGAAGGCCAGAAATGCTCCTGTCACTAATAGTTGGAGAGAAGGGTACAAATAAACAGATGCAAGTCAAGCAAAACCTGGTCTTTCATTCACAGTAGATCTCAAGAAGCTTATAGGCCTCTCTAGATTATACTCATTTGTTAGAACGGAACACTCTAGTCTTGGTTTTGATGGGCAGTGTTTCTCTAGTATAGAGGAAGGAGATAGGGGAGGATCTCTAATGACATTAGGGGCAAGACTGTTCCTCAGGGAGTGGCAGTGTTCCATGCATTTAGGGACATTTAACAATCCTGCTCCCAGGCCCTAAATGCTAGAGAATCCTCAATTTATACTGTTCTAGCAATCCACACTTTCCCCTGTGCTTCCAAGGGGTAACATTATTCCATCGGTAACCACTGGATTATAGGGTAGATATAGATCCCTCCCTGTTTGTACTTCCTAAAGGGCATGACCCTAAACACTGGCCTATAACTCTCAATCCACAAAGCCAGAATAAAGAAGAAAAAGAAGAGCTTAGATGAGGTGGAATGAGTCGTTAGGGAACTGTGTTATGTTGTGAGCTCCACTCTGTCTTTCATTGACAACTAACCCTGCAGGTTTCCAGGGGGAGCCTTAGGGCTCTGGCAATGAGTTCATGCTGCAGGGAGATCCAGATGGTCGGCTGTTGACTCTACAGACTGTGTCTAAGGGATGCAGAGAGACAGACCTGAAGGCTGGAGACGACTGTCTAGGAAATATCAGCTGCTAGTCTGGGGAATCCCTGCCCCTCACATTTGTTGCTCCTACTTAAAAAAGTGTGTGAGCCCTCCAAAATTCTGGTTGAAAGTTAAAGAGTGGAGCATTTAGGAGACAAGTGAGCTATGAGAGCTCTACCTTCATGAGTGGGGAGAATGTCTTATAAAAGGGGAATGGGGAACTAGCTAGACCATTTTGCCCCCCAGACCCTTATGCTGTGTGAGGCCAAGAACTACCTCCATCTGGAATATGCAGCAACTCTACCATCTTGGAAGCTGAGGATGATCTGGACCAGACACACCACTGTAACCTACTGGTGCTTGATTTGGGATTTCCCAGACTGCAAAACTGTGAGCAATAAGTTTTTTTTGTTTATAAATTACTCAAGCCATAGCAGGGGCCAGATATACAACAAGTGCTATTGCCTACTCAGCAAGCATATCACATTTCCTTGAAGGAGTCGACAGCATAGTGGAATAATGTTAAGGCAATCACTGAGGCCATAATTATCTTAACAGAGGATGTCCTGGGCTGATGAAGAGCTATGGAGAGAGGTATCTACCTGCCGAGGGAACTGAGGAGAGAGGATGGGCTGGGACTTTCCACAAGATCCTTCGAAAGCATCAGTCTTAGCTATCTGCTCAGCTCAGGAGAAAGGCCTAACTTCAGATCCCTCTTTGTAATAGGATCTGCCTTCGGCTCTTGCTTCCCTTCCCTCCCTGATCTGCTGGAACCCTACATTTGGCAGATGACCAAGGAGAGTAAAGGTCAGAAGAGTGCTTGCCTAGGAGGCATGAGGCTGAATTTGATTGCCAACAGCTCTCAAAAAAAGACCAAAAGAACTTTTAAACTTCCCACTCAAAAGCATTTCACACCAGGGGAGGAGAGAGGATATTTCATTTAGCAAATATTTGGGTCCTCAAGGAACTGGAGGATCCAGAAAAGCTTGAAAGACTCTTTCATAGGTGAATGTTATCCCCACTTGTAAAATTAGAAGACACACAAAAAAGAAAAAGTTAAAGCAGTGCTTTGGTCACAGTGTGTCATGCGGTTTGCATAGGTTTTCATATAGATTAATTTCAGAATAATTATCTTAACATTATTCCACCATGCTGTCTACTCCTTCAAGGAAATGTGACATGCCTGCTGCTTAGGCAATAGCACTTGTATATCTGTCCCCTGTTATGGCTTGAGTCTCCCCACAGAGTCTCAGGCGGTCATAGGTGGAGATTTTTCAGAGGTGACTGGATCTTGAATGTGTGACATTTGAATTGATTTATGATACAATGCTAGGATTAAGGGTGTTAGTGTCACCCATCCCATGTAGGCTGGATAAAAGAAAAGGGAAGCAAAGAGAAGTGGGCATCCCTTGCTTGCTTCCTGCCTTCAGCCCACCATGAACTGTTTCTCCTCTGTAATGCCCTTCTGCCATGCCATCCTGCCTTGGATCCAGCTGCTTATGGACTGAACCTCTACAAACAGTGAGCCAAATAAAGCTTTTGTCCTTTAACTTTGTACATTTTCATTTCATTTATGTATTTGGTACAGGGTCTTACTATGTAGCTTGGACTCATAGTGATCCTCCTGTTCTCAGCCTCTTCAGCACTGGGATTACAGGCATGTGCAACCATGCAGGGACTCGTTTGCTGGCTCAGTATGCTGTGGAGATGGGGCCAGCATGGCATACAGGACTGGGGATTGAACCCTGGTCCCTGAGCTTGCTAAAGCAGGTGCTTAGTCCACTGAGCTATCTCTCCGGCCCTGTGCATTGAATATTTTCTCTCAGTAACAAGAAAGTAACTAAGACAGCTCCTTTCCATTCACAATTCAGGAAATTAGGCCTTACTGATCTTCATTTAGATGAACAGGACACTCTTCTATTAATTAACATGTTGCCTGCAACTTAGAAGGTCTGCCCAGCTAAAAAAAAATACAAAATATATAATTTATTGTGAGTGGTTTCCAATGAATGTGATAGAAAAAAATTAGCCATAAATTTAGAAAAATGGTGCATGGTGGGACTTGATGGAAAGTCAACATCAGCAGTGAAAGGCCAGCTCCCAGGAGGACACCCAGGAGGGCAACTGTACTTCCTGGGAAGCTCCAGCAAATGCCAGGAGTGTGAGGAGCTGTTATGAGCTTTGTGACCTGGGTCTACCGGGACTGATGCATGAAGCTCTTGTAAGGGAAGGAGAACAGTAGAGGCTCTGGGATTCTTAGGACCAAAAAGAGACATATCTAGGCCCTCAGCAGAGAGTTGGTAGAAACCAGCAGGGCTGTCTGGGGTCCATGCACATTCCCTGCTGAGGGCTCAGGGGAGGAATGCTGGGAGGTTTGTTCTTTTCCCTTTAAGGCTAGGCCAGTGCAACCACAGCTGCCTCTGCAGCTTGACTGGCATGACCAAATACCGTGGACTGGGTGGCTTACACATCAGTTATTCCTGATAGTGCTGAGCCTCAAATCTAAGACCAAGGTGCAGGCAGGCTTGGTTCCTGGAGAAGACTCTCCTCCTGGCTGTCAGGCAGTTATCTTCTTACTACATCATCACACAGCTGATAGTTAGCTTTGACTTCTCCTCCATCATGGGGACCCAGCCTCATAGCCTCTTCTATGCCCACCCACTTCCAAAGACCCAACCTCCCAAGACCATCATTGGGAGTTAGGGCTCCAACGTGTGAATTCAAGCAGTAAACATAACAAATAGCAACTCTTCTGGGTGCAAATTAAGGACCCTTTGCCAGGTTCTCTCTGAGTTTCACTTTCACTAACATCCAATGGATAAGACAGGTACTCAAGACCCAGCTATTTCCTTTCTCCTGAATTTTAGGAGAAAAGGTGGGTAAGAAGAAAGCCTTACCCATGGCATGATCAGTGAGGATGCTCAAACATTTGCT
>NDGM010972345.1:0-11897 GCA_002564305.1 Octomys mimax
TTTTTTTGTCCCTGAGACAAAATATATGAGATACACAACTTACAAAGGAAAGTTTATTTCATGTCCCAGTTTTGGAGGTTTCATTTCACGGTCTCATCTCTTTTGCTTCTGGGCTCATGTGAGACAGAACATGTAGTGGGGAGAGTATGTACAATAAACTGGCTTACCTCATGGTGGGCAGGACACAGGGGGAGAGAGGAACAAGCTGAGGTTCCCCTGTAACCTTCCAGGGCACGCTGCATGAGCTTACAGAACACTTTACAGGTGTTGCCCTTCCTCTTTGTCTGTTTTTCTTCCATCTGCCTCTCTAGGCTCCTGAACTTCTGTCCTTCTGAGGCTCTGAATGAATTGCCCTATAGGCATTATAACTTTGTCCATTTTCTTCCGTATAAAGTTAGGGGTTTGGACAAGGGTGAAGCATCACTTACTTTTTTGTTATTGTTGTTGCCTTCCAGGTACCTGGCACTGATCCAGGGCTGTACAAGCCTGAGGCGGGAGCTCTCCAATGGCTGCAGGGAATCAAAGGAGCCCTCCTAGACAAAGGGATGACCTTTAGCTGCACTTGGAGAGAGGAGGGAGACATGGGGAGAAGGAGCCCATGGGAGAAGCCGTGCCCTGATAGAGACAATGTGGAACATGGTGGTGAGGTGCTCAGCCTATGCAATGAGGGCAACTGTCCTCACAGGCCTCAGTGGGAAAACATGTGCAGCCTTGGTCCAGTTGCCCCAAGTTCCTGAAGGCCAAGTCTCTTCCCTAAAAGTTTCTGGTTTGCTGGGATTTGTCAGTGGTGCCCCAAGGAAAGGCATGGAACTAAGTCTCCTTCCAGAGTCCTGTAATGATGTTCTTAGGAACTGTGTATTTTAATTGTAAGTGCCAGGAGTGACCATAGCCCAGGCAGCAGGCAGGCAGGACCCTTGAGTAACAGCCAGGAGCTGGGCACGGGGCTGTGGCCACGTGAGAACATGCTTGCGGGAGGTGGCTGTACATTGGGGTGGAGGCAGCTGCCTTTTAATTTGGAGGCCAAGCAGGTTAAATAAACAGCAATTGGATTTTACTGAGGGCTGAGCTGCGCGTGATGTCCCTGGGTACAGGGAACACTGGAGAATCTCATTTTCTTGATCAGATTGTTATAGATTCGCTCCCCAGACTGCTGAGAAATGTAAATGTGAAGTGTGTTTTCAGGCGCTATAAAGGACAGCTTGTGGGGGGCAGGGAGGTGTCCCTGTCTGAACTCAGTCCCCTCAGCCTGGGGCCCCCACGCTGTGCCCTTTCCTGAGTGTAGAGGTCCCCAACAGTGCCCACTTGACCAGTCCTCCTGTGAGAGACTATGGAGCAGAACAATAGCCTCAGGCAAGGACCTAAATCAATCTTCCCATGTTTAATAAATACCGGCCTTTCGATGCAGGGAAAGATCTGGTGGAGCTGTGCCTTTATTGCTCCAGGGGCCTAAATGCAGACAGAGCCTGTGACGAGCCCTGCTCCTGAGCTCTTTCTTACTCCCTCATTGCAGAGCATCCTTCGCTACTCGGAGTGTCTCTGCACTTAGGCAGACTGGGCTCCAGGTGGGCTGCTCCTTGGCTCAGTGCCCATGACTTGCTGGGGCTCCATCACCCTAGCGTGGCTGCCTGCCCCGTGGGTTTTTCCTTGGTGTAGGAGGCTGTGTTGTCCCTGAGCTGGGGGAGCAGGGTCAGGTGTCAAGTGTGCTGGGCCTGTGACCGCCGTGGAGCACCCCAACCCTGTGCTGTGCTCCATGTCTGAGCTCTCCTGGGTTCTGAGCTGGGGGAGCCTGGGGACTCTGAGGTGAAGCCGTAAAACTTCTAACTTCTGCAGGTGGTTGTGACTCAGGGCTGAAAGAGGTACTGAAGTACAGAGTCCCCTCAGCTCCCCCATGCCATTGCTCAGTCCCCTGCCCTGGTCCCTGGAGGAACTTCTGCTCAAAGAGGTGGGCCTTGGCTTGGAGCCAGTGGGAGTCCTGCCTGCTGAACTCACCTGTATCCTCATACTGTGCTGTCCAAGCAAATGGCTTTTTGCTTTGGTTCTGGGTTACCAGAGGCTGGGGTGGAGAGCGTGGCACTGTGAATGGCTGGCTGTGACATTCTTGCTTTATGGCCTGGGCTCAGGGGGTGGCCTTAAGGCTCATTAGAAGCTGCCATGCAGTGGCCAGCACTGCGAGCCAGAAGATGGAGGATAAATCACTATGGCCTAGATAATTTGGAAAGGCCGCCCAGTGAGGGGAGGTGGGAGGTTCAGGTTGCCTCCCTGAGAGTGGGAACCTAGCGGGGATAGAGCTCCTGGAGGCTGCCTGGGCTGGGCAGAGCTAAACAGAGGCTGGCACCTCCAAGGCGGAGCTTCTGACCTTCCCCTTGACCAAGGTATCCAGGCTCGTGGGACCAGCAGTTGAGGATACCTCAGGCCTATAGACAGCTCTCTCTCCTGAGGTGGTGGTCCTCTGATGCTTCTTGCTCCTCCAGCCCCTTGTATGCATGACTTTTGCTAAACACTGCTGTAGAGGGGGAGGCTGGGCCCAGAGAAGGGAGGTCCCTGTCCAAGGTCACCCCTGAAGTGGAGGCTGAAGTTGCCTCCTGAGAGAGGTGATGTAGGGACACCACCCCAGGCAGTGCGACTGCGTAGAGGATGATGGGAGGATGGCTATGTGTGTGTGGGAAGCTCCTTTTCAAGGCAGAAACAATGCAGTTTTGAAGTGGTGGGGAATCAGGTTCATTTTCCACAGCTGTATGCAAATTGGATGCAAATGATCCATTTTCCCCACAGTACCTGTGGCTGAGGCAGCAGAGAAGATCTTGGAAGTAGCCCCAGCATCTTGTCCTTTTTCACCAGAAGGGTGAAAGTGTGCTAAATGGGGGCTGCGACACTGTTCATTAAACAAATGATAACTGTCCCTATAGTGAGACCGGCCTGGGTTATAATTCCAGGTTGGCCAATAACTAGTTGTGAGTGATGCTGAGCACATTGTTTAATTACTGTGCATCTCATATTCCTCTTTTGTAAAATATGAAACTATTAATGCTTTGTATATAAAACAGTGAGCATTAGCTGTTGATGGGAAGGTGGTGGAATTGGTGCTGGTGGGGAAAATGATAATGCTAATTTAGTGGTGCTGATTGTGGTTGTGGTAATAGCGATGATGATGGTGAGGTGATGGTTGTGGTTACAGTGCTAGTGTTGCTAGTAGTCATGGTGATAGGTGTGGTGATGGTGATGGTGGTGATGGTGGCAGTGGTGGTGACAGTGATGGTGATGGTGTTGGTAATTGTGGTGGTGATGAAGGTGATAGTGGTGGTGGTGATGGTGGTGATGATGGTGATGGCAGTGAGACCCCCATAATAGGTACTGTACAAAGCACTGGGTGAACAGACAGATGAGCTCCGTCTTTGAGATGCTCATATCGGTCAGAGTCCTCCTAGGTGGGGTCAGGGGTCCATCTTGCCTGAATAATCTCGAGGCAGCTACTGGACACCTCTGTCTCTGGACTTCTCTGTGTTTGGTGATGCTGCCACGCTGCCCCCCCGCCAGCTAGCCTCAAGCTCCTCTAGGTGGGCATGGGCTATCTTTCTGTACCATCCTAGCAGTCGCCACAGGACCAAGCTCAAGGGTGTGCCCAGGACCCATCAAAAGGGGCAGTGTGGCCTTCTGAGATTCCTTTGGGGCAGCGCTGGGCAGTGGGAGGCCCCCGGAGCCACCGGGGCATGGCCCCCCCGCCAGAGGCTCCTTCCCTGCTGCATTCTCTCCCAGCCTGTGCTCTGTGCGGTGGACTGCGTTACACCCCACTGGGGAGGCGGGTGAGGATGACTGAAGAGAGAGGCCCAGGCTTGCCCTAGAGCTGCTGCTGGCTGGGGGTGCAGCCAGAATTCAGATCTAGATCTCACTGAGGCCACATTTCCCCCATAGCCCGCAGCACTTCTTATGAAGGTAAGAAATCAGAGAAGAAAAGGGTATTTTTCTGAGTGGCTGGTAGAGGGAAGGAGAAGCTCAGGGGAGGATGTGCCACGATGGAGAAAGGTATCCAACAGCAGTCCCTGCCCCAGCGTGCTGTGTAAAGGGGGAGCAGAGCTGTCTGGAAGTGCGGAAGTGTGTTGCTGTCCATGGGTGCCCACTAGGTGTGGTGCTCAGGGTGATAGACTGATGGCTGCTTCAGGTGCCGCAGGAAGAAGCTGGAGGCTGGAGGAGGCGAAAGCCTGCTTGCCAGGAAGCCCAGCCCCTTAGGGTCCTGGAGAAGCCCGCTGCAGTCTCTGGTGCCTGGAAAACACAGACAAGCTCAGCTAGCCAGAGCCCCGCCTGCTGCAAACAGATATAGATTGGTCTCATTAAAAAGCCTCAGTGCAGTGCTAGACTGCGCCTGGCAGGCTCCTGGGCTGGAGTGGTTGGCATGCTGGTGCTTTTTGCAAGAGCAAAGGTGAAAGGGAAGCACAGGGTTTTATAGCTCTCTAAATGAAAAGCCAGGAATCTCTGCATGGAATTGATTTCTGTCTTCTGGAAAAGGTGGGGCATCTGCACTTGGCCCCACTGTCTCCACCCAGTCTCAAATCTGGAAGGGGCTGGAGGTGGGTAATAGGGGCAGCCAAGTGAGGGAAGCCCGAGTGTCTTCATACTCCCTGTCCTGTAGCCTGAAGTCCATGAAAGCAGTAGTCTGGCCACCCCAGGTGACAGGTGATGCCATTCCCCTGGGGCTTTGGGAGAGACCTGAGTGGCACCGTTGTCATTGCCACTTAGAGAAGACAAGGTGGAGACTCAAGGAAGTCACTCCTGATGCCACAGTTTCCCTTGAGGCACAGACCACAGAGGGCCCCTCATCGCCAGGGAGACTGCTGAATCAAGTGCAGTGCTGGTCCCTTCAGCCCAAGTGCTGGCCATGCCTTCCCTACACTGGGCATTGATAGTGGGGTCAGTGAGGTGTGTGCCTGCTGCTCTCCCTGCTTGTCACTCAGGAAGTGGTCTCCGTTGTCCCCACTTGTGGGATTACTGCTGTCACTGCTGCCGTTCCTTGTACCATGTCAGGGGCACTGTTGCACCCTAGTGCTGGTGGGGCAGGTGCCCAGTCTGGGAAATATCAGTGCCTGTTGTACACCACATGAAGTCCAGTTCCTCCTCAGTGCATCCCCAGAGTGGGCCCTATGGTCTGAAACCCTTGTCTGTGTGGTGGCTCAGATGTCACCCTTGGGGACAAGGAGATGGGGCCTGGGATAGGACAGAGGCTGGGCTTATGCTTTGGTAGGTAGGTCTAACTACAACAGATGTGTCCTTACTGACTCCCACTTATCTCTTGAGGTAAGCAGGGAGGTGCCCATTCCTCTGAAGAAATGGAGGAGGGAGGTCAGGTGATCTTCCCAGACACTGAGAGCCAGATGGAGACTGGGTGCTGTGGCCACTGCTATGACTTGGTCGCTGCTGCTCAGAGGAGGAAGGACGGCAGGTGAGTGGCAGTCCCCGTGGTGCTGTCTGGGCAAGGCTTCCAGGAGGCAACAACATGGCATCTGGTCAAAGCCAGGGAGTGTTCTTACCAGCTGCCTGACATTTGTTGTTGACCCTTCCTCGCCCCTCTACTGCCTCTGGGAGCAAGAAGTGGACCCTGCAAGTCCTGTCACAGGGCCCACCACTTCTTCTCTCTGTGTTGTCACAACTCACCGCCTCAAGCCACAGGGTAGGGCAGGGTCTCCAGCCTCACTTATAGATGAAGACAGGCCCAGAGGCCCAGAAGGGTTAAATGACTCCAGGGGGTTGTTCAGCCAGGCAGCGGTCCTTTCCCTCCCGCCCTGCCAGTGCATTGAGAATCCAGGTCTGTTCAGTAGGATGATGCAGCATCTGTTTACCTCTTGACAGCAGAGAGGGAAAACAATATTAAACCAAACAAACTGCCCAGACATCAAACAAGCCCTCTCTCAAAGTGCGTGCTCTGTAGTCAGAAGAGCTAGTCCTGTCAGAGCCCCTTAAAGAAGGAAAACTCGCAGCTCTCGCCAGCCAGGTGCTCAGGGCTGGCCTGGCACTCAGCAGGCAGGAGTGGTGGCCCACACCACCCCGAGGTGGACTGGCGCACATGACCTCCCGCGAAGCTCTGTTGCTGCCTGCACTGTCTGTAGGCGCCCACTTGGGGTGTCGCAGAGCGGGCTCTGCCCTCTGCAGCCTTTTCTCTGCACCTGCTTGTCCCTCCTGACCAGGAGGAATCAGCTCTCATTTCTCCTTCTTGGCGTTTTGGAGAGCTGACGTCTCCTGGTTTTGGCCCTACCTAACAATGTCCAAGCTGAGAGAGCAGTCCTGGCCGAGTGGTGATGAACTTGGGGCAGGCATGCTACAGCAGGCTGATTGTGTCACTGCAAGCTCTGAATGGCTTTCCCTCACTGTCCCAGGTGGTGGGGGAAGGGAAGCCTGTGCTCAGGAGTCGCCTCTCCTGTGAATGGCCCTGACGAGCAGAAGCCCATAGGCAATGGGAGACACAGGAGGGTGGGCTGCGCTCTGTGCCCCAAGTGGGAAGCAACCTTGTGCCATTTGTGCGCCAAGCTGAGGAAAGGTGCCCCTCAACACGTAGAGCTTCCCAGCCTTGCTTCCTTCCTGAAGTCTTCTGAGAACACGGCCCCTACCCCAGCTCCACAGGCCCCTCACTCCATCCTGCTTCTAGGGCCTGATGGAGACATGTGTCTACTGTGCGTCTTGTGAACAGGGTCACAAGAGAGTCTTCAGTGCCTGGAATCTGCTCTCTGTCTCTGCAGGGGTCCAGGCTGGGCCTACAGCTGGAACTGCAAACTACGCTAGGTGTCCAAGGGGCAGGTTTTCCAGCTTGGCGGGGCAGATCCGGGTCTATGAGTGACTTTAGGGGGCAGGGAGCGTGTGAGGGTGTGTCCCTCTCACTGCCTGTGGCTTGTGCTCTGTCCTCCAGGGTGTGGTTGGTGCTGCTCTTTGGTACATCCTGCAGGAAGCCACCACCAACTGTCCAACCTCACTTCTGCCTTGCACTGGGGGAACCTGGACCTTGGAGGAGCTGTGCCCCTCCCACCTCCATACCCCAGGGCTCTGGTGACTCTTGGTCTAGAGCTAGTGGCCACTTATCAAGGAGGGGCAGTGCCAGGTGTGCACGGTGCTGCTCATGCTGGCCTTGGCACCTGGTAGATACAGACATGTGAGGGTATGAGTGCAAGATGGAGTGCAGCCTGGAACACCCTCTGGGTGTACTTTCCTGGGGACTGTGGTTCCTCACTGTCCTTTATTCACTGGATGGCAACTTAAGTGGTGCTCACAGGACAGACAAGCTACCAAGAGGAGCATAGTTGGCCACGTGGACAGTGGGAACCACAGGCTTCATCTCAGATGCAACCAGCTCAAAAGAAGATAAAGAGCGAAGCATAGCAAGCCCTGGGACTTCCACTGTAGCACGTACAAACAGCAGAGCCAGGACTGCACCTGCACCCAAGCCCAAAACCTGGCTTCCAACCAGGCCAGACTGCTCCTTCTCTGAGGACAGATGAATGGATGAATGGATGGATGGATGGATGAGGGAGGAAGCCAGGATAGTGCCAGAGGTTTGGAAATCGACTCCTGAATCTCAGTTGGACAGGATGTGCAGGGTCAGGGATTGCCTGGTCCTGCCCAGGGATGGGACCTTGCATAGCTCAACAGAGGGCCCGCCCTGTCGGTGCAGCCTAGAGCCCTGAGCAAGGCCCCTCCTGGAAAACCCAGCCCTGTCTCTTCTGGGCACTTTACTTAGTCCTCTGGGGCTAGCCAGAGGGACCAGGTGGACACACCTGTCTGCTGTACTCTCAGGGAGGGCTTTGTAACCTAGAAGTGACAAAGTCTGTTGGGATGTCAGAATCTTAGCTCCATGATCTTCTGCAGCGTCCTTGGGTAAAGGAAATCGTGAATTCACATGTCGGGGTCTTAGCACAGTGAAATTTTAGGATTGAGGAAAATCTGACTGCTGCCTTCACAGGCAGTATAAAGGTTGCTCTGGCAATTAAAGGTAATGAGTGCTAAAACCACAGCTGGTCTTGGCATTGACATGCTGTGATTCCATTGTATACATTATTGGATACTTACCCAGGTATTAGCAATATTTATAACATAAAGTATAACAATATAGTGGCCTTGTGCTAGCATCTTCCTGACCCAGGAAGAGACGTGACCACTACCCACATTCTTGGGCAGCCCCACTTGCCCCATCATTTGCTCCCCCCAAGGAAACCTTGTCCCTAACTTTGTTGTCTGTTACTCCCTCGCCTTCATGTAATCTTAAATAGATTTACATCATTTTATAAGACAATGTTGCTGAAATGTGTTTACTGCTAAACAATGTACTGTTTAGTTTTGCTTACTTTTTAGCTTATCCAAATCGTGCCATAATATTTGTATTCTTCTGAGACTTGCTTTTGAAAATCCAGCTTTGTTTCTGAGGCTCAGCCATGTGCTTGTGCTCAGCAATGGTTCATATCTTCACTGAGGCATGAAATTACATGGTGTGAATGCAGCTCAATCGGGAGCCGTTTCTGGGCCTGGGTGATATGCAAGGTATTGCCATGAGTGAGGCGTCTGGCTCCCAGAAGGGGACCAGGGCCAGAGCGCATCTCCGCCTGCACCCCCAGGGTGCTGTGGGTCTCAGGTGCCTGTGTGGGAGGGCTTTGCCAGAGGACATGGCAAGTTGTCGGCAGTGGCCTTATATGAGTTTCACAGTGTTGCTGGCAATATCTGTGTCACTTTGATCTGCTCGCTGTCTTCCCAATATTCCATATTTTCAGACTCCTTAATTTTTGCCAATCTGCTGGGTGTAAAGTAGTATCTAATTGTGGCCTTCATTTGCATTTCCCTGATTACTAACGAGGTTGGAATTTTTCATATGTTTATATTTGTGTTTCGTTTGCTGTAAAAAGTCTGTTCAAGCCTTTTGCCCATCTTTAAAATTGGTTGTTTGGGTTTTTTCTGCCTTAATGGTCGTGGAGTGTATACACACACACATACACACATATGTGCACATGCATGTGCCCTGACCACAGTCTAAGCCTCTTGGACTGCATGGCTGTAAATAGCACCCTGGCTGCAACTCGTGGCTTCCTGATGAGTCTGTGGGTGGCTGGTTCATATGCTTCATTCGGAAGCTGCCTGCAACCAAAGGACTGAGAGCGAGTCTTCCTTGCTTTGGTCTCGAGTTTTCACACTTTGCCTTTGGTGTTCCCCTTGGAGGCTTGGGTGCCCAGCCTTGCTGCCCTGGCCTGCATTGGCCCCACTGCCATTTGTGACCCACCAAATCTGGTGGTCTCCCTGCAGATCACTCTCCTTTGCAGCAAATGAGCATACCAGGGTCTTGTGCTCTTGAGTTTTAAAGTAATGCTTCTACTAAAAATATTTATTTTAAGTTTATTGTAGATGCTTCCTATCAGATTAAGGAAGTTGTTTTAGAAGCTGTGGCATTTTTGTTTGTTTGTTCATTTAATCTTTGATGGGCTTCCTATTAGCCCACTTTATATTACTGCAGCAAAATATCTGAAGTCGGCTAGAGACAAGGGGCATACTTAGCTCCTCAGTTTGGAGGCTGGCAGACCAAGGCCACAGGGTCCTATTTTGGTTTGGAGTATGGTGAGGGCCTCGCTGTGGATGGTGTCAGGCAAGGATGGGTCTAGCAAGGACAGGCTGTGTCACAAACAAGAAGCCAGAGTGGTCAGTTCAGTGGTCAGGCCCAGTTTTTCCAGCCTGCATTTCCCTGCAGAATCCCCAGTGGGCCTCACCACTTAGAGAGCCAGCCGTCTCCCAAATCTGTAGGCAGGGAACCAAGTAAATGAGCCATTTCGGGGTTCATTCAAAACCACATACATCACTCAATAAGATGAAATGTTTAATTTTTATCAGATTCTCTCTTTGGCTGTGCTGAATCCATTATTTAGTTTTTGCTTTTCATCTGTAGATGCGAATGTCCTATAGGTGAGCATCAAACCATCCTTGCATCTCTGGGGCCAATTCAGCTTGGTCATAAGCAATAGAGAGAATAATAGTTAACCTTCGCTGATGGAGCCACTTCGTAACGGTCCATTGGAGAGTTTTGCCTCTTTGTTAGCTCCTACATTTCCTTGCTTTCCCTGTCTTCTCCGATTTTGATATCAAGGGTGTACCAGTCTTGAGCCAAATGAGTTCAAGTTTATCCTTTTTTCTTAATATGTATGTTTAGTTGACAAATGCTAGATTGAATATATCTCTAGTGTTCAATATAATCCTTGATGTATATGTACATTCTGGAATAATTAAATTGAGGCAATTAACATACTCATCCTCTTACCCACTTATGATTTTTATGATGAGAAATTTAGAAATGTACTCCTTAAGCTATTTTCAAGCACACTACACTTTATTATTGACCATGGCTACTATGTTGTACAGCAGAACTGAAGAACTTGTACCTCGTCTTCCCCTTCCCAGCCTCCTCTGTTCCTGGTACTCACGATTTCATGTTTGGTTCCTCTGCGATCAGATTTTTTTAGATTGTGCATGTGAAAGGTTATGTGGAGCTTGTTTTTATGAGCCTACCTTATTTCACTTACTGTAATGTCCTCTAGGCTCATCTATGTTGCCACAAATGACAGGATTTTTCTCTCTTCTTAGGTTGATTAGTGTTCCTCTGTGTGTCTGCACTCCTTTGTCTTTGTCCATCCCTCCCACTGGCAGATACTTAGGTTGAATCATGTCCTGGCTGCTGTGAATGGTTCTGTAGACTGACCACAGGAGGGTCAGTCCCTCTAGCTCACTGAATTCATTTCCTTTTGACATATACCCAGCAGGGACCTGCTGGGTCACCTGATAGTTCTGTTTTTAGTTTTTTTGTTCTTTGTCATAGTGGCTGTACTAATTTACACTCCCACCAGCAGTGCATGAGAGTTTCCCTTTTCCCACATCTTTGACAGCACTGGTTATTTTTCATCTTTTTCATAATAGTCACTTTAAGTAGGGTGGGATGACATTTCATTATGGTTTTATTATTGTGTTTTGGTTGTGGGGTGCTGGAGATTGAACCCAGATCATGCATGTTGAAGGCAAGTGCTTTGTCTCTGAGCTATAACCTCAGCCTTACTATGACAAATTCTTTTAATTTTAATATTCACTGTCATTTTCTAGTATGCCTCAGTTTTATTCCTTTACAAGTGGTTGTCCTATTTCCACAGAACTATTTATAGAAAAGAATATAGTGTCTTCATTATGGATTATTGGTAACTGTCAGAGATCAATTTATTGTGAGTGTGTAGATTTATTTCTGGGCCGTCTGCCATTGGACTTTGTCTTTATATTAGTACTATAGGGTTTTTTAAAAATAATAATGATAGATTTGTAATGAATTTTAAAGTCAGAGAGTACAGTTTCCAGCTTTGTTTTTTTTTTTTTCCCTCAGGATTGCTTTGGCTATTTGGGGTCTTTGGTGGTTCCAAATAAATTTTAAGAGTAGCAAAGGATTTTTTTTTTCTTATTTCGTACAAGGAATGGAACTCAGGACCTTGCACTTGCCAGGCAGGCACTTATGCTGCTGAACTATTTCTCTGGCCCTCCATATAAATGTTAGAATTATATTTTTATTTCTGTGAAAAATGTCATTGGAATTTTGATACTGATTGCGCTGAATCTATATATCACTTTGAGTTGTATGGACTTTTTTATGATATTTCTTCCAAATCCTTGAATATAGGATATCATTTATATTTTCTTCTGTTTCATTCATTAATGTTTTATAATTTTTAGTGTATAGGTATTTTATCACATTGGTTAATCTTATTCCTAAATATTTTATGTTACTTTTAAATGGCATTATTTTTTGATTGTTCATTTTTTAAAAACCTTTTTGTGTATTTAGTACAGGCTCTATAGGGTCTCACTACACAGATCAGACTTGTAGTGATCCTCCTGTTTTCAGCCTCCCAAGC
>NDGM010972401.1:0-10636 GCA_002564305.1 Octomys mimax
TGTGCCATTCCTGAAGTGGAGAGAACCGCAGCAATGAATGGCAGGACTGTGTGACAGCTCTGTCCTCTGCTCCCTGCACCCTCATCCTTTCTGCCCATGTCCATTGATCAATCGAGTTCGTGTTCTGGCCCCATCAGAATACGGAAGCCTCACTTTCTGCAGCATGGGACACTGCCAATTCCAAGCAAAACCCTAATGCCCAAAGATAAGCTGATCTTCCAGGTGGAGCCAATTAACAATAAGAGACTCCAACACCTCCCACTCAGGGCAGGTCACCTCAGAGTCCATCAGATGGGTGGCACACAGAGGCAAAGGGCAGAGCAATAGAGGATCTATTCCAAGCTTTGTGGCCAACTCTGTCTGGATGGTCAGGGGTAAGAAAGAGATTAACACGTGGACACTGTGCTAATTAATGTCCCCTGTACAGCTGCCCTACAAGCTTGAACAGAACTAGTGTCCTGAAAGGGGCAGAAAGGATGGGGGGTGAGTGGACAAAGGCATCTGCCTCAGCAACCAGCAGTCAAAACACCATCAAGCCAGCTCCTCCCGATCTTTGTGCTCATATCATCCCTTTGAGCTGGTTACTCCTCCTTTGACCAAATGTGTGCAGGCTTCCTTTCCCCTGCCTCACTCTGGGCTTTCCCTTCTATTTCTGTTCTGTTAAAATTACCCAAGACTTCCTGCGCTGTTCGCTGACCCATATCCTTTTAGGAAAATGATGGAATCTTTTTCTTTTGTGAGCCCAACTTGTAACAGAGGGAAAGGCATTGCTAACCTGATTTTACTCAGACAGAAACTGATAGTTCAAATTTAGGAAGTCACTCAGTTAGCATGTTACATCAAGAGAGGGTCCCCGGGGCTCAGCACGCTGTCTGTCCTGGGCAGGTGTCCTAGTCTCACCCACTGGGTAGGATGACCAGCTAGAAGCAGATTCAGCTGGTCATGGCAAGGTTCTAACTCAATGGGACACATATTTCAGTTCTCACTCATGTTGGGGTATCACAGCACCTAAAAGTGGGGAGAAACACCCACTGTCCCTTTCCCTATTCTGGCCACCACAGGAAGCCAACACAGGCACTGCACAGAAGGCCTGTATTTAAATCATTTTCCACTTCCTAATTCCAAAAGTTAGGGAAAAGATCCAACATCAAATTCTCTATAATTTTGGACACTGTCGCCCCTTGGACCACATTTGACCTAGAACATGATGGGTATCAGGTGACATGTGGGAGAAGATTCTGCAGAACAAGCTTCTCAAGTGCAGACAGGAAGTGTAGCTGCTTGTACAGGCAAGTGAGCTTTTGCTGGCGTGGCCTCCCGAAAGCGTTGACAATTTCATCTCTCTGAGCTCACATTGGGGAAGTCTTCTATATTACCAAGATAATACTGCATTAAGCGAGATTTTGTATTTGGTGTATTTAATGAGCAAGCAACTCCCCAAAGACCTTTCAATAAAGCCAGTAAATTTAACAGGAGAAACGCGTCAATTGGCTTTGCTGCTCTGGTTAAGAGGACTGCTGCTTTCTGCTTTTACAAACCCTGGCATGTGTTATGCTAAGAAAGCCCCAGAATCAATCTCCGAGAAGAGGGCTAAAAGGTGGGTGCAATTAAGCGGCTAACGCTCAGCTCCAGCCGCCCTAGCTGAAATGATTATTTTAATGTAAAAGCAATGAGGTTGATGAGAAGTCGCCAAGTTAGGAAGCCGCCCTCTCGCTATCGGAGTGTCGCTGCCCTGAAGGGTCTCAGCGAGTCAGGTTGTTCATGAAGGCAGGCCAGAGACCAAATCAAAGAACTAAATGCAGAAAGGGATGCTACATCCTGAACAGAGTGCTTGAATGAAATTGATTTATGGAAAGCAATATTATGGGTGTTGACAAGGGAGAGAAGATAAAATATTCATATCCACTGTGCCTCCAGTGGTGAGTGCAAGCCACCTCGGTGCCCTTGCAGAGAGGACTGGACAGAAGTGGAATATGGGGTATGGATTTTGGGGTGAGTAGGATCCACTCTGGGCAGAGATGGGATCTGGCCCTATCCTTGCCCATAGGCAATCTCTCCCCTTATCCAGCTCCAAAAACTCTGCAAGAACACCACTGGCGAGAGCACCACTGGCTAGAGCACCACTGGTGAGAGCGGCCCCGGAGGCTTCAGAGTTTGCTTTTGGGGGGGTAATTAGTAGACTTTACCTTTTAGAACACTTTAATTCACAGCAAAATGGAGCAGATGATACTACCAAGAGTTCCCATGCCCCCCACCGCACAGCCTCCTCACCATCTGTGCTCCACCTCTTGACTCTCTGACACAAAAAGTTATGAGGGTGCTAGGGACAGGCCCAGACCCAGAGGAACAGAGGAGAATCAGTAGCCACTTTTGCCATCTTTCTGCTATGGTTTAAAGATGGTTCATGCCCCCCAGACTCCAAAATTAATGGACTAAGAAGTTGGAAACATAATCCCACTATGATGTTCAGAAAAATGTTTAGGAAGTGACTGGATTAGGTTAGATCATCATAGCAGAGCCTGCATGACTGAATACAGTTGCTTCATGGAGAGACCAAGATCATGCCTACAGGCACACATGCTCCCGCTGTGATGTGATATGGCCGGGAGACCCTTGTAAGAGCCTGTTCGGGCTTCTTGACTTCAAAATCATAAGCCTCCTTTTTATAAAGTAACCTGCCTGAGGCACTTCATTATAGTAACACAAAGCTGTCTCACACGTTGCCACATACATGTGTCTGTTGAGAGAAAACAGAAGCAAGACCATCATTCAAAGCCCCCTCTAGGACTCATATCTCTTCCCAGCGGCTTCCTCCTCTCCTCTGCTTTTTCACACTGAAAACTTCTTAGAAGAGCAGGTGACCCTCGTGGTCTGCTCCGCATGCTCAGCTGGGTCCTCTGGATTGGGGACTCTGCTCCCCTCACCACTCACTGTTCTCAGAGAGGATACGGAGACCCGCCAGTGCTGAGCCTGGTAACACTGTGTTTTATATCTCCAATCTGTCCTTCTTTCCAGAATCTGTGCTTGGCAATCAATTGTATGTTTGTTTATTTGTTAAGGATATCCATGCCCCTGTTCTTCAGAGGATTGTATCTCCCGACCACGTGGACTTCAAGTGGCCCTGGAGCTTGCTTTGTCCAACAAAATGTGGGCAAAATTGATGTGGATCATTTTACAGCAAAACATTCTAGAGATAGTGTGGGGTCATGCTGTCCCCTCACCTTTGCCACAAAATGAGTGATAGCACAGTGAGCGGCTTTGGGGTTAGGCTGGACCCTGGAGGACAGCAGAGACTGACCTAACATAGTCATGCTGCCTAAACTGTCATTCACTCTTTCTGTAAGCCATGGACATTTGGGGTTGTTTGTTCCACAGCATGATAAACACACTCTGACTAGTATCGAATCCTCACAGCTCCCACAACGCTGCACTCCTCTGGGTCCCCACTGTTGCTGCTTCCTGTCCCCTGCCCTGTCCCCTGCCTGCCTAGACCTGCCGGTCCCTGTGGGTCATGTCCAGCCTGCTGCTCCTCACTCCCTTGCTGCCCATTTCATTGTCTCTCATGACTCCCCACCCAGCACTTGAGCCCATATCTGTCCTCTATGCTTTTGCCACCTGACGGTGTCACCTCCAAGTGTGTCCCAAGTGCTTCATTGGCAGATCTGAACTTTCCCTTCCTGCCACACTGCATCGGCGATCCCTTTGTCCACCAGGTTGCCCCTACATCTGTCTTCCTTGGCAGCATCTCAGCAATGAACATTGCAGTCAGTAAATATAGGGCCTTATATCCACTTCCCTTCTGTTCCTTTGCTATTACTTCCTTAGTTCTCCCAATAATGACCACAGGCTCTGATGGCCTTTCCTGTTGCCTCCAGCCCTGCCTCCCATTCCACCCTCTGCCACCCAGCCCAGACCAGAGCTCCTTTAACACTGTGGGGAGGGCTCACTGCCAGAAATGGAGCTGGGAGTTTGAGTGGCTGTGCCTGCCAAGCGCCCCTGTTGCCTATTACACTGTCCTCGCTCTGCCCCCCTGGACTACAGGATCATGTCACATGAGGTCCACCAGTCCTCAGCCCACCTCATTACTACCATCCTCAATCCACGCCTGTGCCCAACCCCACTGCTGCTGCTGGCCTCTTGACCTGGACTGCTTTTGTCAGCACCAATCCTCTGTGCCCGGCAGAAGTCCTACCAGCTCTTTAACCCTCAGTTCAGGCACCACGTTTTCCCTAAAGCCCTGCTGTACCACCCACCCCACATACATGCACACCCCTCCGGATTTCATGCCCATCTTCCAAGTCCCCCTGGAATATTCCCAACATTGCACTTACACACTGAAAAGGCTGTGACTGTCTCATGTCCCTCTCTTCTTCCCAATCATGCTCTTCCCCTGCCACCCTGGCATTTGTGATGTGTCTGCCACACAGGAACTTCAGTGTGGGGATTGCTAAGAGTACACCCAAGCAAGTGAGCGGCTGAAGTCACCACTTTGCACGTCACCTGGTCCTTAGTGATCTGTGACTCTAGGGGGCCAACTCTGCACACCACTCCCTCCACACTTTGGGCCTTGGCCTACAGCATCCCATGTCCTCATGCTGCATCCAACACTTGGAAACGCCCTGCCTTTGTGAGTTTACGGCCACCTGAGACAGCCACACAGAGGGCTGGGCGAGGTTCCTTGGGTTGCCATCTCTCTCTCTGCCTTAAGGGCTCTTGTGCCCCAGGAACCACATTCCTGTGCATGTACAGAAGGAAGGGCATCAGCTAACTGCTGTGGGAGCACTATATGGCTTATCAAACCCCCACAATGATTCACCAGGTAAGTGTTTAGTAGGCCCCTTTGATGCCTTATGAAGCTAGACCCCAAGATGGTAAAGCAATATCCAGAGGACACACAGCTTCTAAAAGATTAACCTTGGATTCCAACCCAGACAGGGGTCAGCCTCCAGCAGGCCTACTCTGTGCCACCTAACTTGGGTACATAGAGGAGCACAAAAACACCCCAGGACCAGAGGCCAGGACAGATGGGGTTGGTTACCTCGGCTCCACCCGCCCATCACTTTAGCCTAAAACCTGAGTAGATCATTCTTCTAAATATTTTCTGCCCCAAGAGCTAGGCTGTGGAGGAGAAAGCAGGCTTCATTCCCAGCTGGGCCATTCCATCCATGTGACTAATCTCTCTCACTCATAAGAGAGGCTGTCACTGCCCCAAGGCACAATGCCACTTGCCCAGGGTTCTCCACCCCATTTCCACCAGGCAAAATTCAGGAATACAAGACACTCACCCAATTGGGCTGCCTAGGGGACAGTAACAATAAAGCCAAAGGCGAAGGGGAGAAATGACTGTTACTTTAGCCTATCTAGCATTACAGATGGACTTGGTCATTGGTGGTTATGACATCTTGGAGACAGGCTGGTTGGGATGACAAAAAAGATAACCAGTTCTGTCAAACCAGATGTTAGGCTGCCTGGTGCCGGCAGCTGTGCCAGGGCGTGGGTGAACCAGCTGATCCAAGTGGGTAACCAGGCTGCTAACAACCTCCTCCACTGGAATCAGTGATTTATTTTTATCAAGACCAGGGATGGAGCCCAAGGAGCACTAAGATGTATCCACAGCCCCTTTTTAAATTTTATTTTTTTGAGACAAATCTCCATAAGTTATCTGGCCTGGTCTTGGACTTTTGATCCTCCTGCCTCTACCTCCTGAGTAGCTGGGATGACAGCCATGCGCCACCACGCCCAGCTGGAATCAATGATTTTGTGTTATTTTTCTTTTATCCATATGGGCTATTTTAGCAGCCCTACTCTGTACCTCCCACTAAAGATCCACTATCAAATACAAGAATGATATTTTCCATTCTGTGGGAATTCTAGCAAATAAAAATTTGCCTGATGCACAGATGACAGAAACGATGTAGCCAGCCCCGGCCGCCCCAGACTGTGCATTGTGCCTGGGTGCGCATGCCCCAGGGTCCTTCTTCCATCCTGGAGCTCCCCCTTGGCTCTTCCTACAGCCTTCTCCCTCAGCCTTTCTCCACTAGAAGCCCTGCCTGCCCCATGCTGCTTACCTGAGTGCTGCCCTAGGCTCACCACACACTAGGCTCGCAGCCTTTCAGGAGCTGCTGCACTCCATCCTGAGGGCTGTGCTAGGGACACGTGCAGACCTTCTCCTGGAGGACAACTATGTGTGCAGTTCATAGTACATAAGAAGCCCAAATCCGAGCAGTTCACAGTATGCAAGAAGCCAAAGCCTAAACCTTCAAACCACCCATCCCTATGCACATCCTGATGTCTGTCTTCCAGTCCTTTGTTCTTGCAACACATTGGCCCCTCTGGATGTTTTATTTGTGTCATGTTGGGGTTTTATTTCATTTGTTTTGCCTTGTTCAGCTTTTTGTTTGTTTTTGTTTTTCTACTGGGAATTGTGTCATTTCGGTTGGCTCTTGCCTATTTGTTAAGGACAAGAATTATGCTCCCACCCTGGCAGCCCCAGGAACCTGTCCCCCATGGATGCTCATGGCCTGCTGGGTGGCTATTTCCAGGGACAGAACTCATAGGACTGAGGATCTCTCATGCCTAATCTACTGTTGATTAGGGCTTCAGGTCCCCAGAGAAGAAGCTGTCCTAGGGTCATTGGTCACTCCAGTGAGACTCCAGGAGGCCGGCTCGCACCAGTGCCCCAGAAGGGCTTCCCTAGTAGAATCTCACGGGCCAGACTATCAGGACCCACCATGCTGTCATCCAAGCCATGCCTGGCCCCATATAGGATGAGCTATGTCGTTGGCCTGGCTACATTCTCCTGAGTGATTCATCTCTCACCGAAACACAGACAAGGAAGTTCATGGAAACAGGTCAAGAGGAAGAGTGGTCCCATCACGCCTTGCAGATGCCTCTGCCTAAAGCCAAAGCCTGCTCCCACAGGGAGAGCCTAGCTCATCACTTTACGAACGGATCTTATCCGTTCATCTGTACTCACCCTACAAATGTTCTAGGAGTGCCTTCAGTGTGCCAGGCCTTTGACTGGGCTTCAGGATGCAGCATCAAACAGCACAGGAAGAACCCAGCCTGCATGTTAGGCAACCACATAAGTACATAAATAAACCAAGTTCCAGACAGTAGTATAAACAATAAGTGGAAAGACAGGATAGAGCAAGGGGTTTGAGTGTTCTCTTCTTTGAGTGCTCAGAGAAAATCCCTGAGAGGACATAAAATGTGAGCTCATGTCTAAATAATAAGAAGAGACACCCAAGGAAAGACCTGGGGGCAGGGGGCAGAGGGAACAGTGAATTCAAAGCCCCTGAGGCGGGAACAAATGTACATACTTCAAGAATAGAAACTAAGCTCTTTTCTAGAATACAGTCGGGTGAATAGGGGCAGAGGTAGATGAGGAAAAGCTTTTAGGTCTAATGGGGATTTGGGTTATGTTCTAGGAGACATAGGATTGGAGGGTTTTGCTCTTTAGGTACATTACAAAGCAGAACACCCAGAAGCTGGGCCAATATGAGATGTAACTAAGACAGAAGTAGTAGCAGGCAAGTGACTGACCATGATGTGCTCACCAAATAGCTTTATTTTCTCCTTTCCAATGATGCCATAGGAAATCAGTGGTACTATTTTTCCAAGCCACTGCAATTCTTTTTATCTAAAAGTCCTATAAGAGCCTCATGTATTCCTAGGCAGAGCTTTTGGATTGGGGGGCTTAGAACTGACTTCTTGTTAGGAGGTGGGGCTTAATCAAAAAGAGGGGTCCCTGGGGATGTGGCCTGGAAAGGTTTGTTACCCAGACTTCATTTCTGCTTTTTTGTGACCATGCTATGAGCCACTTCTCCACTGTACTGCCCTCTGCCAAACCATGCTGCCTTGGTGCCACTGACTGTAGACTGAAACTTCTACAAACTGTGAGCCAAAATAAACCTTTGCTCCTGTAGGTTGTATCAGGTATTTTGACCCAGCAAAGAAAGAAAGTGTCCAAGATAGCCACAGCCACACCAGCACTGACTGACCTCCACAGGGACAACACCTGCTGCTCCTCCAGAACTGCCTCCTCTCCCTGTACCACATCCCTGGAGCACAGGCTCTGGCAAAGAGTCTGAGGTTCACCTGGCCAACAGGTCCTCACTGAGCCATACACTGAGCTAACAAACACGCACCTTGATCATTTCAGCACAGAGGAGCACACAGGAAAAGATCAGGGTGCTGGGAGCTTCCTCCAGGGAACTTGTGCAGACTAAGTTTGAGGAAGAGAGCCAAAGGCTACTGGGAAGGGACAGGGGAGACAAGAAGGGTGGAGGGGTCAGTGCCAGTTAAGAACAGCATGTATAAAGACCAATGAGAGAATCTGATGAATAAGCCTGTAGGCAACCAAGAAGCATGTAGCAGTCAGCTTTCCACCACAATCACAAGACACCCTAGACAGACTACTTATGAAGGAAAGGAGGTTTATTTAGCTCCAGTTTGGAGGTTCAAGGGAATGACACCCACAGTGGCTCAGCTCTGATGAGAGCCCTCTCAGTAGCCTACAATCACACTGCAGTAGATGGTCATGCTAAGAGTTCTACAGTAGCAGCAGACCACATTCTAAGCCACGAGTGCAGGAGGCTGGGCCAGGCCTCGTCCTTTTATGATTTCCTTCCTAGGACACAGCCCCAGTGATACCAGGACCCCCCACTAGGCCCTACCTTTTAAAGACTCCACTATCTCTCAGTACCACCATGCTGGGACCAAACCTCCAAACACAATGGACATATGAGGGGTGAGGCCAAACCACGGCCCAACCATAGCAAGAGGAAGCGAATCCAAATTCATCCCATACACAGACACCAGCCCCCTTCACTACCACACAGGCTCCCAGAGAAGAGATTTTTTTAGAAGTATATTCCCTTTTTAAAAGGGGAATATGCTTCTAAAGGGAATATGCTTCTGGACTGGGCAAACAGATGCCCGCAGCACAGGAAGGGAGCTCAAGTGAGTCAGGGTCCTCCCCAAGGATGAACATGGAGACTGTTCTTCAGGCCCAGTCTGTTGTTTCAACCCTTTCTAGGCCTCTATCTCATCTTCCAAATGGACACCATCCATTAGTGTCTGATGGGGGCCAGGAAAGGTAATAGTCATGAACATACACAACACTTTTCCATGCTGGAGATTAAACCTACAGCTGTGCACATGCTTGGCAAGGTCTCCAGCACTGAGCTACCTCCTCTACCAGGAACTTTAAAAAAAAAATCCAGCTATTTTTTTAAAAAACAAGCATGGCACAGGGGCTGTGCTGTCCTTGTCCGATGGCCAGGACCCCTACAAATTTTCACAAGGGAAAGAAATCTGCCACGAGAACACAGAGCACTATCACACAGACTGATTGGAGCACAGATTGAGAACCCAAGCGAGGTGACTCAGCTGAATGACTTTGGGAAGCTCAAGTGCCCAATCTGAAAAGCAAGGATGGTGAGAGTACCTGCTTCCATGGGTTATGCTGGAGATTAAATGAAGAGTGTAAGATACCGTAAGGATTTGAGATTGGCAATCACTATTGTGGCCTCGCATCCCTCTGAGCTGACATTTCTGAGGTGGTAGAGCTACTGCCTCAGCGCTACCTGACGTGTTACCTGTCCTCTACACCCAGTGCAACAGCCAGTGTCAGGACTCAGGCTACAGGCCAGTGAGGGGCTAGAGAGGGGCCCAGAAAACCCACCCAATTTTTATGTAGCAACACGCTTGCTTCCTACCTGACCTCCCCTGCAGTGGGAGCCCAATTCTAGGCTCCCCATAGAGCCAGCCTCGGGCAAAATCTGCTGCAATCATTCTAGGAGCCAGAAACAGAGAGAAATATTAGCAACGGCAGCTGAGTCAGCCCCAGTGGACATCGGCTGAAGAGGACAGTCTCAGCCACAAGACAGCGATCACAAGCTGGAGTGAAGCAGGAAGCAGAGGCAAACAGGAAGAATGCAGGACTGCTCACTTGCTATTTGTTAAATCCGAGTGAAAAACAGAAAGCCTTGTTAAAATGACCCACCTGCTCTTCAAAAACATCCAAATACAGGTGGGACAGAGTGGACATGAAACCCAGAGGATAAATGATCCTGGGTTTTGGAGGACAGAAATAAACACCTGCCTCTGTAGGACACAGTGAGTGTAAGTGTGTGTGTGTGTGTGTGTGTGTGTGTACACCTATACACATTAGATGTGTGTTTAGGGAACGGCCTGGTTCCCTGGAGAGTATGAGCCAGATACAGCAGCAAATGGAAAATTTCCCAAACACGTCCTGGGGAGGTAGCGTCTGCTTGGTCTGGACACATAGTAGGAGGCCAAGGGTCCAACTGGGACTTGCTGCCTCGCCTTCTCCCTTGGTCTTTTCTGTCTCTAGGCTTCTTCCTTGAGGATCTCAGTGCCTGAAGGCCTTTCATTCTGTTTATTTCTGTGTCACTGTCTTGCTCAATGTTATCTCTCCCCATTTCTTATTACCTCTCTCCCTGTGATCTCTGTCTCCCTATCTACCCCCTCTCTCCCTCCTTCTCTCTTTTGCACTCCTTTGTTCTCTCTCTCCCCCCTCTTCTCTCACCCTCTCCTCTCTTTCTCCCTTTCTCATTTCCTCATTTCTTCCCCTCTCTCCTCTCTCTCCCTCTCTTCTCTCTCTCTCTTT
>NDGM010972433.1:0-15112 GCA_002564305.1 Octomys mimax
TTCCCGCCCCTCCTCCCTTCTCTCCCCACTTCCCCTTCTCTTCCTTGTAGGTGCTTTGCTTTCCAGCACCTGCCCCTGGCTGCACACATTGGTCTAGGTTGCTTCCTGTGGAGTGGGCCCTGGCCCTGGGTCCCTGCCACTGTAGTCCCAGGCAATATGGGGCCCTTGGCTCCTCCTTGTTCATGCCTGCCTCCCTCATCTGCTCTCACTGCCCATCCTGAGGCCCTGAGAGAGAGGTTCAGCCTTCTGCTCTTTGGCATGCAGGGCTTTTCTGTGGCTCCTGCATCAAAAGCTGATAAGTGTCTCTTCTGTGGCCTCTGTCCCTGTGGCTTGTGGTCCTCATTCCACAGCTCCTGCCTCATAGCCCATTTAGCAAGAGGCTCTGGGGCTGCTTAGATGTCCCATGCAGGGAGTAATAGGGACCTGGCTATTCTTTGGGGTCGACCTGGGAAGGGGGCAGAAATCCCAATGCCTTGGCTCTTCCAGCCACTTGAAGGTTTCTTCCATCTTCCAATATATCCTGTGGTGGACACGGGGTGCCCATTATTTCCTAGCCTGTATGCAAGAGATTAGCAGTATCATTTTATAGTCCAGGAGCTAGGGCCCAGCAAGGGAGGTGCTGAAGCAGCAGAGGCAGGGGACGAGATGGTTCCCAGGCCTGGGCCATCTGTGTTGAGGGGAAAACGGCCTAGAGCAGAGAGGTCAGAGCTGGCTGGGGCACTCAGGCTCCTGGAGCCTGTTCCTGGCAGGCTGAACCCCTTGCTGCCATGGGTGTGCATGGGTGGGCATGCAAAGCTCACCCCATACCCTTCTTTCCCCTTTCTCCCTCTCCCTCCACCTCCAGAGGTAGGACAGCAGTATGTCAGGACCAAGCCCAAATCCCACCCAATGAGCTCTCAGTGTCAATCCAGGGACATAACTGCACCAAGCTTCCGTTTCCCATTTACGGCAGAGTTCCAGACCATGGGGAAGGTTCCGTCCAGACAACACGTCAGCTGGCAGCGCTGTGCAGCCGGCCCTCAGCAAGAAGTGGCCATGATGCCAGCCCCTGGCAGAGTGGATAGTGGATAGAGGTGCAAGCTAGAGTCCTGGCACTGCACCTCCCAGGCAGGATAGTAGGCTGAGCAAGCTGTGTAGGCCGCTGGTGGCTGCTGCCAAAGTGAGATCAACTTCCCTCTTCTAGACCTAGGTCACACTCCTATGGGGTATCCCTTACTGTAGAAGGGGTGAGGCCTTCTGGCTGGCTTTTGTGGCATTCCTTGGTCCAGGCAGGAGGGGCCCCAGGCCGTGGCTATCACACACACACACACACACACACACACACACACACACACCTAGTGCATATGGCAGCACAGTCTAGGTGCACCTTAAGCTCTCTTGGATGTCATCGTTGGGTGGCCTTGGCTGGGTCAGTGCTTAGTTTGTGCCCCCAGCCCTCCAGCAGTGGTTGTCATAATTACTCAGGGCTTCACATACACCTCCTTGTCACTGTCCTGTCCCTGGTGTGCCATGTCTTCAAAGCCACACAGCCTAGTCAGGAAGGGTGGGCCTAGGGCTGCAGCAGCAGATAGTTTTCAGTCTTGCTTGGTGCCAGCCTAGGCTCCATGCCCACTGTGAGCTCTGTCATTGCCCTCAGCAGTCTGGTAGGTGGAGCTCCTCCTGCCAGCATTCTCCACAGATGGTGGCCCAGGGCTCTGAGTCACTCTTGGGAGCTTGGGCAGCTCCCCTGTGCAGGCCTGGACTGAGGTCTGCCTGAGTCTGAGTTGAGCCCTTTCCATGCTCCTGACTGCCTTTCACAGACTGCTGGGCCAGGCCCCAGTCCACAGAAGAGTTGGGGAGCAGGTGGCAGATACGAGGAGGGTGGCTGTGTCTTCATGTTGGCAGGTGCAAGGCCTGAGGGTGTGGCCCATGGAGAGCACTGAACAAATACTCGTAGAGCCATGATTTCCTGCCCGGCCTCAGTGTGGCA
Source organism: Octomys mimax (assembly GCA_002564305.1). Classification (NCBI taxonomy): domain Eukaryota; kingdom Metazoa; phylum Chordata; class Mammalia; order Rodentia; family Octodontidae; genus Octomys; species Octomys mimax. Next base: position 1,970 of record NDGM010972433.1, read on the forward strand.
GCCAGGCCTGCTGTGGGCAGGTGGTTGGCAGGGAGACTGGGTAGTGGCCTCAGCCACTGCACTGGCCAGAGTGTCACCAGCACCTTCCTTTCTTTGAGGCCAACATGGGAGAGTGAGAGAGCAAGGAAAGGCTGGGCTGGAGCCTAGGAGGGTCCAGGCTCGGGTGGGGCAGGCAGAGGTGCGGTGACAGTGGTGGGGTCTATGCTTGGTTGAGGGGAGCCAGAGTGACCTTCTATACTCAACGCTAATCCAGCTCACGTTCCCCCACAGAGTCAACTCCAGGCACCTCTGTCTGCTCACACCCACAGGGACCTCTCTGATCCCACCTGGGTGCCTCTCCCCTTTGCTTTTGGGTCCTGTGTCTTATCTGTCTCTTGCTGTCCTCCTAGGCCTGCTGGCACCTCAGGCCCTTTGTGTTTTCCATCCTGTCCAGAATGTTGTCCTACTGAAGTAGTATGAAATTTGGACCTCAGTGAATTTAGATTTTTGCTTAAATGTCACTCCCACTAGAAGCCTTCCCTGACTGAAGAGTCCTCCTGATTCCTCTGTCCCCTTATGCTGCCTTCTTTATTTCACTTAATACCAACTGCCAATTATATACATGTGTGCATTATACTTATTGCAGGGAACTTCAGACTTGCAAAACCATAAATTCATACAATGGGTCCCCAAGTGCCCATCCCTCAGCCTCAACAGTGGTCAATATTGGGCCAGTATTTTAAACAATTAATTAATTTGCTGTACTACAATCCCATAGCCTTTATACTAAGGTATATGCTCAGACCTTTTTATTCTTAATTTTTGAGACAAGGTCTCACTAAATCATAAGTTGGCCAGCCTGGATTTGGACTTTCTATCCTCGTGCCTCAGCCTCCCAGAGCACTGGGATTACAAATGTGCTTTGGCCAGCATTTTAACCTCCCTCCCTCCCTTGCCTCCCAGCGAATTCCCCACACCCCATCATCTGCAGATCTTCCTGTGCAAAGATTATTTTTATTTTAACTGTGTCTCTTTCTGGCCTGTCTCTCCCAGGGATGCTGCTTCAGGGGAGCTGGTATCATGTCCATCACACACTCATCGCAGGTGACTCTGGACATCTGCAACCCTGGGGACAGTGTGTGTGCGGATTCAGGTTTGCTCATGCCTGCTGCTGTCAGGGAGAGTGCACGCACGCGGCCCCGTGGATGCATGTGGGTATGCACGTGTGTGTTGCCCTGCAGCTGGTGGCCGAGTACACGCCTTGCCCCTGATGTCATCTCCCACACCCCCAGGACCCAATGACTCACTGTAGGCTGGACATGTCCTGGCTCAGCCCTGTGCAAGCCTGAGAGCCCCTCCTTGTCCTATCCTTGCATGGCAGGCCCCACCAGTGGTATGGGTAGTCTCTTGGCTCCTGGCACTGAGGCCGAGCCCAGTGCCACTGCTCAGCACTGGCTGGGCACAGAGTGGGGTATGTGTGTGTGAGAGCGTGGTGTGGAAGACAGCACCCTGAGCCCAGGCCACAAGGTCTGCCTCCATCCAGCTCAGCCACTAACCTACTATGTGACCTCAGCCTGGTCCCCATCTTCTGTCTCAGGTCCTGGTCTCAGAGGTGGAGCTGCGCTTCAGTCACTGTACCTGAAACTCTTCTGTGCAGTGTGTCTTCTAACCACCTGGGCACTGGCTAAATGCAGTCTGACTCAGCAACTGGGATAGAGCCTTAATCTTCATTTCCTTTTTTATTTTGGTGCTGGGGATGGAACCCAGAGCCTCATGCATGCCAGGGGCAGGCACTCTACCACGGAGCCATATCCCAGTCCAATCCTTTGTTCTCAATGGGCTCTTGAGCATTGCTGATGCTGCCGGCCCATGGCCCCTACTTTGGGCCTCAGAGACTTAGACAACCCACCTTGTCTCAACCTTTAGAACCCAGGAATGGTCAAGGGGGCATCTGGTGTTTAGCTTTGGGCTTCAGGATAAGAGAGCCAGCAGTTCTTAGATTGGGAGACAGACGTGCTCCCTTTTTTAGTAGAAAAGTCCCTTCTTGGCCACTGGGCAGACTAGCCAGGGGTTGCTCCTCTCTCTGTAGGGGCCCTTGTGGCTTCTGAAATGTGAAGGAAAACAGTACAACCCACTAATTATCCTGGTGGCCACAGGTGGTGACACCCTTAATAAGGACAGAAGCCATCAATTACTATAATTCCTTATATCAAGGATGCAACATAACCAGGCAGTCATTAAGCATCTCCAGATGCTGTGTGGTCAACCTTTTTGTCTAAGGACAGAAGGAAGCACAGGCAGCTTCTCCTCACTGGCCAGTTCATGCTGCTGGGTGAAGGTGCACATCAGGGATTGGCAGTGACTCCTTGGAGTGTCTGGGGTTCTTGAGGAAGGGCTGGATGGGTCCTTTCTGCACCTCTCACAGCATGCTTGGCATAAAATGCCCTGCCAGTGTCAAGTAATGTTCGTGGTAACTGCACAGTGGTAATCAGAGAAGACCTCAGCAGGATGGGGCAGTAGTCCATTGGGTTTGGGCTCCCCTCTTGGTTCCTCCACTTGCCAGGGCTCCTCTCTGTGTGTCCAGGACCAGGAGATCCCACCAAAGAACTTTGGAGGTCTCAGTTACTTCACTTCTTTAAGATCAGCAGCCTTCCAGGACCAGAGGAAGATGCTGGCAGCCCTGGTGTTTCTCATTGGTTGGGAGGTAGGTAGGGTTCCACAGCTGCCATGGCAACCCCACTTAAAGGACCAGCTTGTAGAAGGGCTCAACCGTAGCCCCTGTGAGCAACTAAGTGGTAAACACTTAGTATGGACAGCAGGAATCCAGGGATCTGTGCCCTTGTAGCAATCCCTGTACATTCTGGGGTTCACTGTTCATTTTCCAGCTCTGCTAATGTCAGTGTGGGTCCCCTAATGGGAAGGGTGTTGTCCTGGCCCCCTTAGCTCTGTGACAAGGCACAGGAAAGATGTATGGACTTCTGAAGTTGGGGGGGGAGGCCTGCCCGTGTGTGAATGTACTGCACAGGTGGTACTGGGCCATGCCATAGGTTGAAGATTGAAGACTGTGTGTGAACCTGTGTTCCCATGCACAACCATCCGCACAAGTATGTGCCATGGTTTATATGTGTATGAGGCAGAGGCAAAGACCCTTCTTCCAGAGTTCCCGAACATGTGTACATGGCGTGGCTCCCATCTCCAGCTCCTTACAAGAAGGGGGTGGTGTTATTTCACAGCATGGAGGGCAGCTTTCTTAAAATCTTTGGGGACACAATGAACAAACCAAGGCCCTATGCCATGCCAGGCTCCCAGCTCCAGTGTGTCAGGGAAAGACCCTCTCTCTGGCTTTGGCATGAAGCCTGGTGCCAGCCCACTGTCCAGCCCAGGCCTGGAGGAGCAGAGCTGTGTCAGCCCGTGCCAGCTCCCTGGGGGCAGGGCTGCTGGCTGCGAACCAAGTGAGCAAGTGAGCGGGTGTCATCAGCTCTCTGAGGAAATCTGAGCCAGGCCAGATCCTGCCTGGCGGGTCTGTCACCCCCAGCTTGGCTTACACTGCCAGCAAAACTGGCTGCACTGGGTAGGGGCTGGCCCCAGATAACAAGGCCCTGAAGTCCCAGCTCTGAGCTCCTGCAGGCAGGGCAGGGTAAGCATGGGGTGGTATATGGAGACATCCTCAGCAGGGTTTGCTTAGCCTGGGGTGCCACAGAGACCAGGTTTGTCCTCTGGACTCACGCTTCAGAGGGTTCTCTGGGTGCCCAACCGCCCTCCTTGGGGGGCAGTGCTTTTTGGGGTGGCAAGAAGAGCCTCATGGGGCTAGGGTCCTATCTATCCTACTGCTACCTTACTGTGTGACTAGCCAATTCTCTGACCCTCTCTGTCTCTTCCTGGTCTTTTGGGACGCTTTCTGTCATGATATGATTGGTGCCAGGTTTCCTTCCCAACTCCTGGGAGTGGAGAACCAGGGGCTGGATGCTGAGATGTGACAGATACATGGGGAGTGTGGCCCAGGGACAGGATGGAGGGAGCAGGAGTCTCACCTCTGGCCCTCACTCCTGGCTCCAAGGTTACAGATGCCAGGTACAGACAGAGATCACCTTAGTGCCCAGAAGCAGGTGGGCTAAAACTTTTTGGGGTTCCCTAGTGCCTCGGGTCCCATCTCTAATCAAAGGACAGGCTGTCTGTCTGGGTCCAGTGACCTCTGGCTTTTCTGGGCTCTTTTTGTTTCCTCTGCCTTTTTCTTTTTGGGTCTGGAAGGGCAGCCCCCACACCTGCTCTCTGCACTATGTCCCGGCCCTGGAGCCCCTGCTGCCCTCGCCTTGGTGATTCAACTGTGTAAGAAGTGGGTGGAGACTCAGCTGAGAAACCCAGGGCTGGAGGCATTTATTTGCTTTCTTTCCTTGTAGAGGAAGGACCTACTTCATCTCTACATCAGTCAGGGGCTTGGCTCTTGTCTCAGGCACTGGCCCACTTGCCTACAGATTGGCACAGCAGCCCTGGATGGACCCAGAGGTGGACACGCAGGGCTTCCCAGCCCTCCTCACTCCAATGCCAGCCCTGGAGAGTGAGGCTGCCCAGAGAGTCAGACGAAGCACACACAACTGTCAAGAGCCGCCCAAGCCCCATTTATCTAGGCTGTAAGGACCAAGGCCCCCACTTGGCTGTCCCCAGTCCTCAGGGTGTACAGGCACTTTGGTGGCTCAAGACCCCCACATGTCAGCCCAGTCTGCTCTGGCTTGCTCTGTCCTTGGCCCATTACAGTGGCTCTGGCAGTGGAAGGGCTCCAGACTCCCTCTATCCCAATCCGGGAGGGTGTGTGTGCCATCAGGCCCTGCAGGCCCAGCACCATGTTAAATAGCTTCCTTGCAATCCCCTGAAATAAACCACTTCTGAGCACCCACCCACCCTGCACCCCGAATATATTATTCTATAGGTGAATGCCTTTTGGAGAGGAGGGGCACCCCTCCTGTTCCCTGCCCCCAGAAAACCATGGCCCTAAAATCCTAGAGGTGGAAAAGGCTGCCCCAGCCCTTGGCAGAGATGGTAGAGGCCTGGGGTGGGCTGGGAAAGCCAGGATCAGATCATCCCCTCCACCTGGCCCATCTCCAGGTCTCTCTCCTCCTCCGTGACAGCCTGGGTCAGGCATGACTTATTCAATGACACAGACCCAGGTCCAAGCAGAGTGCTGACCCACCTAGGTGACTGCCCTGGCTTTAAAAGTCAAACCAACTCCAGGACACAGGCCTGACTCAGCCACCTCTCCTCTTGAATCCTCAGTTCTCCAGGTTCTGTGAACTGGGAGAGTCCAGCTCTTGACTCCATCCGTCCTGTACCCTGGGGCCACTCCTGGCATCCACTGCCTGGCTCTCCAGGTCTCGCTGTGGGGACTCGCAGCGCCAGGGAATGGGAGCAGGGCCTACCAGCCAGCACTACCCTCCTGGCTCACACCCAGTACTGGCCGTTCCTGAGGGCAGGGTTGGGTGTCCGGCAGAACTGTAGAAGCTCGGGGTCGGGCTGGCTTCCCGGTGGGGACCCCTGGCCAGGCACGGCGGTGAGTGGGATGGCCTGGCCTGGCTCCACCTTGCGGAAGGTCTCTGTGTCACCAGCAAGGCCATTGCGGGGCTTGGCAGCCAAGATCTGGACATCATGCTTGCCTGTCTTGTTGCGCTTGCGGAGGTAGAAAAGCAGCGGTAGGATGAGTGCCAGGAGCAGCAGGACCAGGCAAACGGGGACGATGACACTGAACATGTTGGCCTCTAGGAAGCCCAGAAAGCCACCCCTGGCCACAGTGGGCACTGGGCTGGACGCTGCTGGGGCCAGCCCACCTGTGGGGGTGCTGCTGTCCAGCTTTCCTGCTTCTGTCCGAGCAGCCTCAGGGACACTGAGCAGCGCCACACTGTAGGGCCGAGCTGGATCATAAGGTTCTGTGGCAAAGTCCAGCGAGGCCACGGCGGGCGGGACACCCTGGGCCCATAGCTCCAGAGTGAGGCTGTCCCCTGTGGGCCTCAGTGCCTGACCCTCTGGCCTGCCCACCTCTAGCCCCAGCCTCCCATCCTCGAGGTCCTGCTGTGTGAAATGGTCCACGGGCTGCTGGCTCTTGGGCTCCATCTGTGCTCGGGGAACACGCACCAGCCGGCCATGCCGGGGTCCCACCAGGAGCCGGAAGCGGGGTATACTGCCTGTGTGGTTGGCCAGCTCGCTGGCATCCAGCACAGTAGAATCCAGGCGCAAGGTAGCACCCTGGGGCCAAGGGCCATCTGCTCCTACATGCAGCAGGGCCCTCACAGTGACATTCACCATGGCAGATGTGTTGGCACCTCTGGCCAGTGCCAAGACTCGGAAGTGGTCACAAGAGGAGGAGAAGTTGGTGAAAGTGAAGACTACCTCCCCCTGGTCCACCTGCAGCTGGCTGAAGGCTGAGGTGGGCTGTCCGTTCACCAGCAGCTGCCCATACTGGGGCCCCTGGGTGAGGCGGTAGACCGTGTCTGGTTCTTCCCGGTCTGAGAGCACCCAGAGCTGCTGCCGGCTCAGCGAGGCATGCCCTGAAGCCTGGGGCACCTCCAGAGGGGCCTGCTGCTGCACCTTGATGGCAGATGGCAAGATGTCCACAGCCAGGGACACAGGCAAGGGCGGGCTGGCCCCATCAGACACACTGAGCTGGAAGATGCCTGCCACACTGCTGCCATTGGCTACAAAGGCCAGCCGTCCCGCATCCACATCAGCCTGAGTGAAGCGGGTCACAGGCCCTGGGCTGACCCCCACCAGGCTGAGGAAGCCATTGTGGGGAGCTCGCTGCACTTCATATTGGATCTCCCCGGGGGCTGAGTCTGGGTCCACCACACTCAGCTGGGATCGAGAGACAGGGGCACGGGAGCCCCGAATGAGCCGGAGTGGCACTGAGGCCTGTGGCTGAGGTGGGCGCTCATTTACATCCCGCACGGTGATGGTGAATGCCTCCACAGTTTGGGGTCCCACCACGGAGGTCCCTGCTGGCCCCTGGAGGTGGGCGTGGAAGCGGAAGCCGTCCTGCTGGGTGCCCCCACCACCGTGGGCATACACCAGCTCCCCTTCAGCCAGCTGGCTCTGCAAGAAGTGTGGCTTCCCTGTGTGGAGAGGCTCCTCAGAGAGCAGCAGCTGGCCCCGCGTTGGGAACTGTGTCACCTGGAATAGCACATCATGCTCGGGACGCTGGGGTGCGGGGACACTGGCCAGGAGGTTGGCAGCATCCAGGGCGGCCACGGTTATCTTCGCCCGTTGGCCCTCAGAGACCCAGAGACCTGGGGGTGAGATGCCAGCTATGAGGTCCAGCCACTGTGGGAAAAGCTAGAGGTCTCAGGGCCCCCCAGGCAAGGCCAGGCCTCCGAGTGGGCCAAGTGCTCCGGATGTGGCTCAGGATCCCGGGGAGGACAAGACCTGTGTGCAACTTGATCACAAAGCCTCCCCCCGGCTCTCTATAGCTTCCTGGATCCTGGGGGCTGACAGGAGCCACTAGGCTGATTGTCTCTTTTCTCTGGGGGCCTTGTCCCACACCCCCTCCCAACCCTGCAGCTCCTTGCATTGTTCACCTTTGTTTCTCCAGAGGCGGCTAGGGCGCTGGGGACAGGCAGCCTCGAAAGACACGACCACGGTCAGCACGGCGGCCACATCAGGGGCAGGGGGTGAGGACAGCAAGAGCTCTATGGCATCATGGGCTTCCCAGAAGGGCTTGCCGGATGGCTCGTGCTCATATAGCACATTCCCAGCAGACACCTGGAAGGACACCATGGACAGTGGTGACAACAGCCCAGACTGGTGCCCAGGAGCTGGCACCAGTATCTAGGTCTGTGTGTATCCCACCTTCGGCCTCACTAGCTCAGGGATTGGCAAAGCCAGGTGCCTCTGCCAGCAGGTAAACTTCTCTGATCCCTGGTCCCTGGGGATGCAACCCTTTCTCCTAGGTACAAGCCCCTCCCCTCCTGCCACCTGAGGACACCCAGCCTGCACCCTCCTTTCCTTCCCTAGGGTATCAGTTTCCCCACATGGATTGTTCTCTTCATTATGCAACTGCGCTGCTATTCTTTCTTCCAACTGAAAGAAACCCGCTGTGGGATTTACTTTTTCCACCAGCATCTGCACCCCTCCCCCTATTGTGTTTCTTGCAGCAGAATTCCTCCAGAAGAACCATCTATACTTTCATCCTCCCGTAACAAGCTCACCTCAGTGTCACCAAGCGTGTTCTGCCCCAAGACAGGAATGGACAGTGCGTAACATCCAGAGCTGGGGCTGTGACCCGCTGGGCACTCCTTTCACTCACTGGGGTTCCTTCCTCTCTTGCTCCTACTGCCCAGTTCTCCTGATCCCGGATGATGGTCCCAGGGGCTCCATGTGCCCTCAGCACCCACTCCATCTGGACCTCTCACCTTGATCTTTAACTCCAGACTCAGATTCCTACCCTCATTCTCAGCAGCAGCTCTGTCACTGTGGAGTCCACTGGTGTCACAAACCCCACTGTCCTGGGTCTCCTCCTCAGTGGCTTAGGCAAATATCCCAGTTCCTCTCTTCCTCCCTGAGCAAGGCCTCTACCTGGATGGTGGCAAGAGGTGACCAACTGTGTCCCAGCAGCAGCCTAAACACGGGACCTAGAGGATCCTTTTACAATGCAAGGTGAGCTCACTCTTTTTTCCTGCTGAGAATAGGTCTCCCTATGTTACCCAGGCTGGCCTTGAACTCTTGGACTCAAGCCAGCCTGCTGCCTCAGCCTTCCTGAGTGGCAGGGATTACAAGCACACACTGCGAAGCGCAGCTTGTTAGGTAGCTCTTCTGCTCCAGTGCAAGGCTTCAATCTCAGTGACTCCACACCAGCTACACCTGGTCCTGTAGGGGCCACATCAGGTGAGCATAGGCATCTGGGTTCTGAATGCCTCAGGACCACCCTGCAGCCATCAGCCCCCCCACACCTGTCCATGGGAACCCTGCTGGTCACCAACTGGGAAATCTGTTCCTGCAGCCATCAAGGTTGGGGATGGCTGCTTTTGGTCCACTTGCCTGCTACATACTGAGCACATCATTCCCTTCCATAGCATATCTGTCCCCTCCCTTTTGGGGCTGCTGTCCCTTTGGCTTATCTTTTGTTTTCCTTTTGTGGGGAGCCACAGGGAACAATTTTCTTTCTCTCCCCAAAACAGGGCTTGCGCAATAGGGAGATGGGAAGTGGCCTTAAGGGAGTGGTTTCTCCAGGCCCATGCCAGGCAGGAGTGAGCGGTTCAGATAGAAGCCGAGTTATGCAAGCGGAGCAGCGGTTCTTCTATAGGACACCGGCTTTGTAAGAACCAGAACCAAGTTTCTATGAAATCACCTGAGAGCTCTATGATTTTTTTTTTTTTTAAGACAAGGTCTCCCTGTGCAGCTCAGGCTGGCCTTTGAGCTCACTTTTGTAGCCCAGGCTGGTCTCAAATTCACAATGATTCTCCTGCCTCAGCCTCCCAAGTGCTGGAATTACAGGTGTGCACCACCATGCCTCAGCTGAGAACTCTAAGTTAAAAAAATATGAGAGGCAGTGCATGGCAAAATAGACTCATGTGCAAGTCAGAAGTGGCCTGCAAGGACACAGAAGCAACCTGGGGCTCCAGTTCATGGGCTGCAGCCACAGAGCCTGGAGGGGCCTGGAGGGGAGGGAAATAGGCACAAGCTTAGTGGGGCCACGGCTGTGGGAACAGGCAGTCTTCAGGGGACAGGATCTCTGCACAGCAGGCAGAAAGTGACGTCTTGGTTTGCTCTGGATAAAGCCACCAACCTCCTCCTGTCTAGCTCTGAGGTCTGAAGGACAGTCCTGTCTGGTGCTAAGTGGAGGAGTGTGTCTGCCATGTAGCTTCTCCCTGGCCTCTGGTGGCACTGCCAGCCAGGCCCCCTGGTGGCGGTTCAGTCTGGTTCTTCCCATCATTGTTGGGGTGCAGGGAAGCACTGTTTCAGGTGGGGATCAAGGGCTGGAGAGGGGTGCTCATGGCTGAGGTGTTCCCTTCCTTGGTGTCTGATGACAAGACTGTGGTGACTCAGGGGACATAGCTGCAGCAGCCGTGACCAGCTGAATACTTCATTGTGGGCTGTGGGCAGGGAGGGGCCTCAGTAGGACAGGCACTGGGCCCAGGTCCTGATAGGACAGACCCTGGGCAAAGCCACCTCCTTCCCTGTCTGAGCTGCTGGCTGGAGCTGGGGCTTTGTGGAGCGGGTTGGGCTTAGGAGGTCTCCAGGAGCCATGGAAGTGGCAGTCACCTGTAGGAGGCTCTGCCAATTCTGAGGGCTGGGTGGGCCTCTCTGAGGTGCTTGGAGTGGTGGAGTAGCTCCTGTGTGTGTGTGTGTGTGTGTGTGTGTGTGTGTGTATGTGTGTGTGTTTGAGCTCTGTGCCTTCCAGGCCTTTCCTCACCCAGATTAATGGGGACCCAGCCCTTTTCATGCAGTGTTAGGTGCAGGTTGGAACTGGGGAGGAGCCACCCTTCCTGCTTGTCCTGGGGGAACTCTGCCTGTAGCTGTCCCAAAAATGAACAGATGAATGGACAGAGGGACCATGACTCCCCTCCCACTTGGCTGCCTCCGCTGCTCCTGATGGGGCCTGACCAGAGCTCTAGGCTCAGCCCTCTTCCTCTCAGTCTCCCTCCCTGAAGGACGCACGGCCTCCTACTGCACCTGGGTGCACTGCTTCCCCTTGGGTCTCTCTCCACCTCCAGAACCCACCCGTGGCTTTCTTCTGGATGCTGAGCCCCAGGATTGATCTTAGCTCTGGCCAGCAGGCTGAGGTCCTGTTCCTTCTCTGCCCAGACCGCCAGGCCCCTGTGTGCCTGCTGCCCGGCCCTCCAAGAGCGCTGCACGTGTGCAGAGGTGAACTGCAGCTATGCACAGAGTGGCTGTGGGGCTGGCCTTACCTCAGCCTGAGTGAAGTTGACCAGGGCCTCAGAGGTACTGCCCTGCTTGGTGTGGAGCAGCCGGCCGAGCTGGGGGCCATGAAGCACTCGGTAGAGCAGGTGTTGGGGGTCAGTACCGGAGCTGGAGCTGGCACTGAGGCTGTGGCTGCTGAGTGGCTGGATGGACTCTGAGAGAGAGAGAGAGATATGGACAGACAGACACTGTGAGCTATGACCAAGGCCTACAGCCCCTGAGGGACAGTGTGACCCCCTACAGGTGCCCTTGGCTCTATCTACTCAGTGGCTAGGCCCACCTGGACAGACAGTCAGTGTGTGGGTGCCTTCCAGTGACAGCTGCACTTGCTTCTGGGCCATCACGTGGAAGAAGTGGCCTGAGGACACATGCTTGCCATCGGAGAGCTCAAAGCGGAAGCCTCCGTCCAGGGCTCCTGGAGACAGCGAGGGGTGGTCGGGCCCTGCTGCCTGGCATGAAGCCCACCCTCCAGAATCCCAAGGTTTCTGTACTCACCTCTGTGCGAGAATAGCACCAGTCCAGCATCCAGCTGGGCCTGGTTGAAGTGGTGGACCTTGGTGCCCGGTGCTGCACGCAGTGCCACATGCCCGTTGCTGGGCTGCTCAATGGTATAGATCAAGTCCTCGGGTCCTGAGTCGCCATCTGTGCCCCGCAGGGCCTCGACAGGAATGGGCACGGTGGTCCCCTCCCATAGCTGAGGATACAACCTGTGAGGCTCCCACCCCTCCCCCATTCCTTCCATGTCTGTGCCACCCTGGGCTGCCCACTGTCACCCCAAGGCCTTGCCTGTCCTCCAGGCCATCTGTGTCCCTTCATCTGGGAAGACCTTTGCTCATTTTTTTTTTTTTTAATGTATTTAGTACAGGGTCTACAGAGTCTTACTACACAGATCAGATTTATAGTGATTCTCCTGTTTTCAGCCTCCCAAGCACTGTGTTTTGTTTTTTGAGGCAGGGTCTCAGTATGTAGCTCAGGCTGGCTTTAAACTTGTGATCTTCCTGCCTCAGCCTCCTGACTGCTGGGATTATAGGTGTGTGCCAGCGTGCATGGTTGGAAAGGCCTTGCTCCTGCCTTCACCCACCTCTCAGCCCTGAGACCCCAGCCCTGACCAGCAGTGCTGCTCAGCTGGGCTGTCTCATGGGCAAGACGAGGTCTTCTTGGAATCACCAAAGGGGTGTTGGCTATGGTTTGCCCAGGACACAGAGACCTGGTCTCCTCGCAATGGGAGGAGGGCAGAGGCTTGGAGAGCAGAGGCTTAGGACTGTCCTGTGTGCAGTGAAGGGGGCCCTTCACTGGCCTCCTACCCGCAGCAGCATGCTGTCCCTGGGTTGTGCTACGTGGCCTGCTAGCACAGTCCCTTAGGGGACCTCACCCAGGAAACAGCCCAAGGCTCCTCCCTCCTACCGCTAGAAAGAGTTTAAACAGGCAGGGGAAGCAAACACGGGTGGATGGCGCCACCTGGTGTCCATATGTCCACACAGTAGTCTGGCTCTGGTCCCAGGCAGCATTTAACCCGAATTGCATCCTCTGCCCTGCGGGAACTTCTCACACTATTATGCACGCAAACTTGGTCAAGCCATACCCACTTCTGTTCCACCAATGTCTACTTTTGTGACCATGGGGTTCTATTCTCTCTGGATAATGGGATGCCCCTGAGTCACAGTGAATAGCGGGAGAAGATGGGGAGTGCAGGGGATTGTCACTGGAGGTGGAGGTGGGGACTACGCTGGTCCCCTCCACCCCCAGAAATTATAAGAGACTTTTCCAGGCGTGTTGGTCTTGAGCCATTGGAAAAGCTGCCTTCTACAGGTGAGTCCAGTGAACAACAGGGCTGAGTGTGGCCATTCACGAAGCTGCCTATTGCCCTCGTAAGTACCCAATAAAGCCCCCTCAAACCTCTCTTTCCACACTTCTTCCAATAATTTAGCTAGGCATGTGGCAGCAATCCTACTTTTCAGGGAAGGAAGCTGAGGCCCAGAGAAGACTGGGAAGTAGGGCATCCTGGCTCTGACCTAGGAGCTAAGATTGATGCAGCCTCGGGGTGCTCTCACCTGCATGCCCGTATTTGTGGTGAGGACAGGTGATTGGTCATTAACAGGCAGGATGGTGACGGTGAAGGTCAGTGGCTGACTCTGGCGGTCCATCTCAGAGGCATTGGCCACCAGGACAAAGCTGTCAGTCAGGGTCTCGCTCCCATCGTGCACGTATCGGATCTGCTGCTCCTCCACCTGCAGACGGTAGGGGGCGCTCAGCCCAGCACCCATG
>NDGM010972475.1:0-16510 GCA_002564305.1 Octomys mimax
CAGGAGCACAGAAGACAGAAGATCCATGTCCCAGTTCAACTAGTCTGTCAGAGCACCAATTTAGACCTCCTCAGACCTTCTAATGTTGTGTAGGTTCTGACTACACTTGATGATGCTCAGGCACATTAGGGAAGGTCAATGACTTTACTCCTCCCACCATATTTCCGAGTAATCTGTTCTAGAAACACCTTACCAGACACATACCATCTGTCTGACATCTCCTGGCCTACACAGGTTGACACATGTATTCAGCTATCACATACAGAAATGGCCAAGACTTTTATTATAGAATTTATTATAGAAAATTATAGAAAAGAGTCAAAAAGATAAAACAACCAGTTTACTGCGACTCACCATCTTGCCCTATAAAGTGAACAGAAACTTCATTTGTTACCAGATGGAGGACAAGAAATTAAAGGAAAATACTTTAAAAGAGGTGTTATGCTTTAACAAATTTAAAGCTGCATTGTCCCAAACTGAGATAGCCAGTTTTACATCTGCAACTCAAACCCACAAACTTTGGCAACAGAGGAACAGCTGGATATAGATGTCTAGGTCATGTATTCAGTAGACAGGAACAGGCTAAGGTTCTACCAAGTGTATTCTCACATCAATGGTAGCAAATGAGGGAGGGCAGAGTTGGCAAGAATGATGGCCGCCTGACAAGTTTGTGATCCAATACACAATGTTAAAGGCCTTTCCTAAACCCAACTGAGAGAAACCTTGAAGAACAGAAATTCTGATGGAAAGGCCAAAGAGGGACCAAACTAAGAAAGTATGATCATTTAAGATGCATGATTTATATAGCAGTCTGATGAGCCCCACATATTGAACTGAAAAATTAATAGACATGTAATTACTCTGTTTAAGTAATGACTGAAGTCAATGCTTATAACTCTCCTAAAAATATTAACTGATAGTATTGAGGGGAAAACTCTAAGATATAACTAACATTTGATCGAAGCACTTTCTTTTCTACACATTTATTGCCTTTTGGCAACCTGGTCCTTTGAGTTTAATTTCCAAAGCTGACTCAACATAGCAGCACATAAAGAATTCATTTGAAAGAGAAAGCAGCTCCTGAAGAACACAGCTACCAGAGTGGCCTTTGATCAGCAGTTGTTTATGTGGCATTTACTCTTGGAGTTCCTGCAGTTGCTATATGAACACCTGAAGAGTAAAATAAAGCTCTACACCCACTCTGTTCACTACTCTATACTCTCCCTTTAGGCAGAAGTATAATCATTAAAAACCAATACTCTGGTCTCACTGTTCTTAGCCACTGGTTTCCAGAATGCAAGCAAAGAAAAGATGAATCTTGATATAAACAAAATCTCCAGAGTAGCAAACACCATAAAATAAATATTGACTCATACAATTCTTAGACTATTGTAGGCTAGAATCTCATTCCCAATATGTTTTAAAGCAGCACTTTCTGGACTAAGGCCATCCACATTGTTTCAATAAAGATCCCCCAGTCTTTATTGCCACAGACTACTTGACCTTAAGCAAGTAGATGCATATCAGCCTCCTTGTTTTTTGTTTTTTGTTTTGTTTTGTTTTGTTTTGTATTTTTAAGGAAGGGTCTACAGGGTATTCAGGGTCTCACTACTAGATCGGACTAGTAATGATTCACCTGTTTACAGCCTCCCAGGAGCTGGGATTACAGGCTCACACCACCACGCCCATTCTCAATTGCAGTCTCAGCACACCCAGGGGTGAGGGTAGCACAGCAGGCCAAGGGATCAAACCCCAGGCCCCTGCGCCTGCTTGCAGTGCTTTAATCCGTTGAGCTATTTGGCCAGCCCTAGCCTCCTAGTTTGCAAGAACAGATATAATTATGGTGTACATTTTATCTGCATTCTAGAAATTTTAAAGGAATTAATATCTGTAAGGTGTTTTTATATAGGAAGTGTTAGATACTTATTCATTAAATGAACAAAAGACATATATTTCTCCTGAAGATTAAATAACAAAATCTATTTAAAAGTCTTAGCCTGTTGCCTTGGTTATTTTAAAAAATAATTAGAAGCTTTTTGTTCATGATAATAATAATTAGCAAATATTTGGTCATTCACAAAATATCTCTAGAGCAAGAATATGCCAAGAGTATGATTTAAGTGCAAGACTTAAGTGAAATCTAAGTGAACACCCAGGCTTTGCATTACAAGTCTAGTTACAATTGAATAGAAGTGACAGTAGGAGCAATCAAATTAAGCAAGTACACAAGTACGGGAAAAGCTGCTCAGTAGCAACTACACAAAAATGGCCTAGAAAGCCTTAGAGCACATGTATGGGGCTTGCGTGAGGTTTGGGGGGAAGTTGCCAGGAATCCTTTTATAAATGGCTACCAGTAAAGCTGAGAGAGCAGAAATGTGAAAAGGAGTAAATTATGAAAAAGGAGGGAACCTTTCTGGAGAGAGGGAAGAGACTGTTGATTGACCCAGTCTAAGATGGACTAGCACGGCCTTGCAGGGGGTACAGCAGGGAGCAGGCCTACAAGGAAGGCAGACACTGTGTGATAAGATGGAGACGGAGGCAGCGTCCATACCACCCAAGGCTGCTTGTACCACAGGAGGATTTGAGAGTATTGAAAAGTAAAGTGATCTGATGCAACCACATCGAAGACAGCAATGTGCAATACACAAACCATGGTTGAAGACCTCTCGTCTTGTTCTTCTAAATATGTACCGTTTCTAATGTCATATCGTTATTACTATACACACTTTAAAATACATTTAAAAATAAGGACAAGTAAAAATTAAGGTTTATTGAAAGCAAACAGTAATGTTTAATTATTTGACCAGTTTTTCATATCTATAACTGTTAATCTGAGCAACAGATTTAATAATAAAATTATGTAATATAATGACCATTGTTAATTTCATTCTTGCTTTGAAATTCTGTACCATATGTATTGTTGTATGTTACTTTGTCTGTCTTTGATTTTGCTGTGTTTTTGCTCTTATTTTTGTTTTGACTGTTTTAAAGTAAAAAGAAAGTAATTCATTGAAGAGACTTAAACAAAAGGCAAAATGGGGTTTAAAATCATCACTGATTGGAGAACAACAGAATGCTAGGCCTCACCTTGTAGCTTTTCATTCCATAGGTCTAGATTGGGGAATAGGAAAATTTATATCCTTCACAGGATTCCAGGTTGTGGTGTAGACATGAAAAAAGAAGGAATCCCTTGCCTGGATGTTATGAAGGGTTCTAGCTGATTCCCTGTTAATAAAAAGGTTAACAGGAGAAAAGAACAAGTTTATTTGATTATAACTTTCCATGATGCAGGAACTTACAGAATGAAAATACCAGGCCTAGGGTAAGTGGTCCATTTTGTGTTTAGGTTAGATGAGACCTATGATAACCTAAGCTAACAGGCTGAATGGGAATCCTGAAATGCTGGTCCACTCTGAGAGTCCCTGTGTACAGTGCTCCAAGTGCGATGCAGGACCCCCTCTGAGTGGGTTTCTTGTGATATAGTATGAAACAAGGTTGGTTGGACAATTCCTTTGTGGTCAGGTCCAGAGCAGATTGGAGTGTTAGTGTATGCTTTATAGCTTACTTCAGAGAAAAACAAGTCTAGTTCTATTACTTGCTTTGGGAAAGAGGAATTCTAGCTTCTATGGCTTGCCTTCAGGGAAGGAAGGTGGCTAAGGAAACAGGAGGTCACAGAAAGATTTACTTCTAAGATTTTTACTTTGGCGTATTGTTTTCTGAGCCCCAACAATGCTGCTGCTGATTCTGCTGGCCTGTGCACAGGGAACAAACTGAAAGGACCAAAATTTGATGCCAGGTGGCCTGTGTGGAAAGTAAAGTCAGTATTTCTTATGAGAGATGATACCTAGGGAAGTAGAGAAGTCGAGTAAGGAACACTTAGAAGACAAAATTGCAGGATTTAGTACGAGGGTAGGAGTGGATATTAAAGGACGGGGAGATTTGCAGAAGAATCCAGTGGGTTAATTTCTCTAACTTGTCATTTGGAATAGAAAAAATAGTAATAGGTCAGTCCAAAATGAGAGTTGTGATTTGTACATGTGTGCGTGCATGCATGTATGTGTGTGTGTGTGTGTGTTGGTGTTTCATTTGATTCTGCTTGACTGGATGCTGTGAGCTAAAACCTGACAATGCCACAGCGAGGGCTGGTGCTCACGGCCTGGTGCTCACAACCAACTTTTAAAAGACTGCCAGCCCCTAGGGGAACCAGAAAGCACACTGTAGGAGAAGGGCATGAAAGCACCGCCTGGCTCTTTCTGCAGTGTGAGCCAGATCACATTTGGGCTCAGTGTCAGATTGAGTCGTGCTAGCTGAGCTGAAGCTGGTAAACAGGGCTCCTAAGTGAATAAAAACAGCGATTAGGAACTAGTGACTGAATAGAGGAGAGAGCGCACAGATGAAAGATCAAACTAAAGGAGGTTAATCCTTGAGCTGAAAAAGAAAATTTCAAAGAAATAAAGGTAGAAAGAGACCCCAAAAGAAGAAATTACAGTGCAGAGAAAAAGTGGCAGCTAGTATTTCTCTCCCCATTAGAGGCAAATATCAGAGGCAAAAGGAAAGGTTTTTAACAAAACCACTCATTAGGCTTTGATGAAGCTACTTCCAAAATAAGTCAGGGAGTGGGTGGCATGTGCTGAAGAGTCTCCAGAGGAAAATAAAAGTGTCTGTGATCCAATGGATAGATTTTGGTGTCAGTGTCCCTAGGGTTTGAGGAAACAAAACAAAGGTTAAATCCTAGGAACCTAAGAGACTATACTGAATTGGTGACATTTGATAAAGGCCCACAAACAAAACTTTGATAGTTTTTCAGGAATCAACAAGTATCTACTTGCCAAAACGCAAATGGCATTTCTCACAAGACTGCAGGCATTTGGCTTAAAATGTAATGGAGGGAATTGTGGGAACTAAGAATAGCAATGGCCACAACGAAGCTCAAGAGATTTTAAAGTTTCAGGGTAATCTTTGAAAACAAGATGATGCGTATGCAGTTTCACAGTACAAGATGCCGCATACCATGGCAGATAGTAGTTAAAGTACAGAACTTTTGTTTTAAATATACTAAGTTTTCTTAGCATAAAAACCGTAAGGAAGAATAAAATCAAGAGTTTGAATAAATATATGCAGAAAATCAAAGCAAGAGAAAAACCAATTGAAAACAAAAAACTAAGGCAATTTAAGACATTTTTTAAGAAGTGCAGTGCTCAGAAAGCTTTTCAGAATCCTAGATTACCATGATGCTACTAATACACAATAATTACGTGGACAGCAAGTTACTCTCCCAGCCTGAGCCTACGTAAACAGTTTTCTAACAGGTCAATTTAAAAAAATATTTTTCAGTTTAGCAAAACCACTAAATAATTGTATTTTTAGTTGAGTCAGGGTAATGATTAATAAAAATGAGGCTACTTAATGATATTTTGAGAATTTATATACCAAAAATATTTTCTTTTAATCCAGACACTCCTACATTTATTTTGAAGGCCTCAAATTAACTTCTTTGGGTCTTAAAGGGGAAGAAACAAAGGAGAGGAAAATACCAATTAGATTTTTCTGTTTGTGATGAATGTTTTATTTGCTTGTTTCATGCAACAAAATGAAGTATAATTGATACAAGCAAAGATGAAAGCTGTAGAAGGTAATAGAGTAGCTCTTGGAACTGAAGAAAAACCTAGAAAACCAAGCCAAGAAGACTGGAATCAGTATCAGATTCCTGGAACCATTTCAGAAATTACGTATCTTTGTCTCAGGGAAGCCCACTGTGATCCATCAGTTACAAATTTTTTTAGAGCTGACTTTCTGCTTAAATTTCAGTACCCCAGAGAAAGTCTGAATAGTGTGACTCATGCTCAACATTGGTTAGGAGTACACAGATAGTACCCAGAGAAGAGAAGTAAAACTGGGCTGCTGTTATCAGAAACAAGGAGACCAGTACAACAGTTAGAAGCAACAAACATGTGCTATGTAACACTTTGAGTACAATGTACTTACACTGTCATTTTTTTCAATGATGCTTCCACACACTCTTAGACGATTTTGTATATGTCTAGTTTAAATTTTCTCAGACATTATGAATAATGAGTTATATCTTAAATGTATAGATATTTATGTATGAGTATTTACATTAAAATTATAACTATTCTAAAAGTTTTACCTAAGACCACTAATTCTTAATTTTTACTTATTTTTAATGTATTTAGTGCAGGGTCTATAGGGTCTCACTACACAGATCAGACTCATAGTGATCCTCCTATTTTCAGCCTTGTAAGTACTGGGATTATGGGCGCACGCCACCACGCCCAGTCTCATTTGCTGTCTCAGCATGCCCCAGGGGCAAGGCCAGCATAGCAGGCAAGGGATCAAACCCCTGTCCCCTCTGTCTGCCTAAGCAGGTGCTATAATCTGCTGAGCTATCTGGCCGACACTCTTGATTCTTAAGGTTTAAGGAGTAGAGCATAACAGCAAACACATGATGCTTACTATTTTAGAAAGAGTAAGTCAAGTTTGTAAGTACAATCATTTTTTAAAAAATCTATTTCTAACTTTAGTCCACTTATCAATTTATTGATGATTTATTTCTGGTCACTGGAATTGGTATGGGCTGATCATCATAATGCCTTTGCCACATATTTTTAAAAGTTAAAAGTCCTAAACTATTAGCTGTGGTTTGATCATGTGCCACTCACGGTTTGATCTGTACCCTACGTACACTGAATCATAATTGTCAAATAAGTGACACAGAACTTCCAGAGACAAGGCAAAACTCTGAGCTGCTAACAATAGAATAAATCTTGTCCGATTGTACATTGCGCTTAGTAAGATTTGAAAATTAGGTTGAAGCAATAAGTAATAGTTGTTACTTATAAAGAAGCCCTCAGGTAATGAGTTATAAGCCAGCAGTCTGGTACTGTGATTCTTACAGTTTTAGTTAAGTTTTGACTTTATAGTATATTCCTCTCTCTTTTCTTTCATTTAAAGCAAAGTCCATCTTTTCCATTCTCACACACATAAAAATAGTGCTTCCAATGAAATGACTACTCCTCAGCCGTGCCTCCGCTCACATTAGTCTCAAGACCTTGATATGGGCATACGGTTCTCTTAACCCATTTTCCATTTAAAGCACACTTCCATTCCTTAACATTCAGAAATGCAGTATTAAAAGTGGAACCAAAAGGACTAACCTGATAGCTCAGCAGACTAAAGTGCCTGCTTAATCAGGCACAGGGAGCGGGTTCAATCCCAAGCATGTTGTGCTGGCACCGCCCCTGGGGCACACTAAGATGACAGTGACTAAGACTGGGCTTGGCGGTGTGCACCTGTAAATCCCAGCACTTGGGAGGCTGAAAACAAGAAGATCGCTATAAGTCCAATCTGTATAATGAGACCCTGTACTAAACTACATTTTTTTAAAAATGTAGGTGGAACCAGTCTCTTAATGGGAAATTAAATAATTTCTATATCAAGTCTTGTCAAGAAGTATTTTTCTAAAGATTGTATTATTTCTAATACTAAGGATATTATCTGGTAGTATTTGAAGCAATTAAAATATAATTGTGCCCAGAGTGGTGTCACATGCCTGTAATCCCAGCACTTGGGAGGCTGAGGCAGGAGAATAACTGTGAGTCCATGGCCAGCCTGGGCTACAAAGTGAGCTCAAGGCCAGACTAAATTCTGTGCTAAAAACAAAAACAAAACCTTGAAAGAGTTTGGCCTAATTACAGTTGCAATTTCCTTTATACTATGAATGTATTGCTATTGAAGGTGGACACTTTAGCAATGCTGCCAAGAGTGTTTTCAAAACAATTTGACAGATTAATAATGCACAATCTTTTGGGTTCCTCACCAAATTTTAGTTGTGAGGAATGGGTACGAAGTCCCTGTCAAGATGCGATTTAGCTCTAGGAAGCAAGCTTCTCTGACAATTTCGGTTCAAAGCATGACCAACTTAGTAACTGTCCCTATTGCTTAATGATCAACTTCACCGGCAGTGAGAAGTTGAAAGCAAAGAGTATATAGAGCAAGCAAATAATCCACAACTTCCCTGAAGCACAAAAGCTGAAAAAATGCAGTGCAAGTTAAGATTAATTGTGCCAACTGAATTGACTTGGGAGCCAACCAAGAGATTAGTAAATCTCACTTCTGGGTATATCTGGCTGGTCATGGACACGTGATTTTCAGGTGTCTATTTGGCAACTGGCTCCCTCT
Organism: Octomys mimax; assembly: GCA_002564305.1. Taxonomy (NCBI): domain Eukaryota; kingdom Metazoa; phylum Chordata; class Mammalia; order Rodentia; family Octodontidae; genus Octomys; species Octomys mimax. The sequence continues at coordinate 8,200 of NDGM010972475.1, forward strand.
TCTATTGTGGTTTCCCATGCTTGGTTTCTCTCCAGCCTCTTCACCAACTAGGAAGGGAGTGTCCTGGCACTAGGGGCTGTACTCAACATGTGGGGGGGTTGGTTCTTGAGTCCCCGTGATACAGTAGAAAGAAGAGTTTAACAGTATTCTCTACTCAAAGCCCTGTATTTCCTCATTTGGAAAAAAAGTTAAAAAGCGATTGGCCTAACACATACTAGATAGGTGACACCTTTGAGACAACGACAAAGAAGCAAAACTAGACTCTGCTCGTCTACTTATAGGCATACTTCTAAGTCAATTTAGGTAGCAGTTTTTCCAGGGAAGAATGTGTGTCAGGTGGACAGGAAGGCAAGTGAGTACATCTTTCATTCACATTTGATTCTTTTTTTGTTGTTTTTATATATAGTTACTTAGAAGAGTATTTTTCTCACAGTTAAGACTCACTAAGTCAACAATCTGTACAGTGTATACAGTATTTATTAAGCAACAACTATCTTGATGGCAGGGATAGTAGAGGGAAGGAAACAGACTGTCCTGGGAAACTTGAATTCTGCTATTGCCAAGATAATTGTACTTTCTGTCCCCAGCCAGCAGAATCAGTTGTCATAAAACCTATTTGTAAGATGCCCAGAGGCAGGACCCAAAGGATTATAGTTTTACAATATGTTCTATCGATTACTTATTGTATCACTTTAGACAGTTGCTTAAACATTTTGGACTTTGTTTCTTCATTAAGAAAATAGCAACCTAATATGAGTTAACTGTATAGCTTGTTTGTGTCAAAGTGTGTGTGTATGTGTGTATGTGTGTGTGCACGTGCATGCATGCATGCGTGAAGGAGTTGGGAATGTACTGCTCAGATCACTGCCTGGCAATAATGACTACCACAGAAGTGTCAAGTATTGTTCTTGTTAAGAAAAATTGATCTAAATTGAATTCATAGATACATGCTTTACTTATTTTAGAGGAAAACATTGATGCTATAGAAATAAAAAAAAGTTGGAGGTACCTACTGTGAGTCATTTGTTGATCTTTGTATTACTTATTCAAAGAAAATTGTAGAAGACAAGGAAAGTACAACTCAGTGGTTTCTCTGTTCTTTATATCTCTGTCTCCAGTATGTGCATCTGTAAAGGCGTGATAAAACAATTTTCTTTTATTTTCGAAGCAGCTTTATGATGATTAAGGAAATGATGTGTGCAGCGTTTGATACCAGCCCTGACTAAGAGTAACCATTTGTTAAATGGTGACTGCTACTGTTGTAACCTGATTACACTGACTCAACATCAGTTAGGTGGGATAGTTAAAGAATTAAATTTGGAAATAGTTTAGCATTGGTTTTTACCTAGCTGTTTTTCAGCTTTTTCGTATGTTGGGTTTTTTTGGTCTACAGAGTCTACAGAGTCTACAGGGTCTCACTATGTAGATTGGACTCATAGTATTCCTCCTGCTTACAGTCTCTCAAGTGCTGGGATTACAGACCTGTACCACCACACCCAGTCTCAATCGCCATCTCAGTGTGCCCTAGGGGTGGGGCTGGCATGGCAGGCCTGGGGATTGAACTCCTGGCCCCTGCATCTGCCTAAACAGGAGCTTTAATCCGCTGCATACATTCAGTTTTAATGGAATGACAATTTTAAATCATGTTTTTATTTAGCTAGATTCTGTTATTGCATTTTAACTCCAAAAAGCTTTATTGACATTTTTAATCAGAAAATCTGTATAAGCCATTAAATTTCAGTCTTACAGAAAGAAAAGGATAGGTTTAGAAAGTGTAGTTATATTTGTTCCAACTTTATAAACAACTAGTTGGCAAAAAACCTCTCAATTCATAATAAGTATTAACGCGGTGCCAATAAAAAAAAGATTATTCCAATAAATGCATTTTGTCTTTTGGAGTTCAGGCTGGTCTTGCACACACTTTGTAGCCCAGACTGGCCTCAAATTCACAGTCATCCTCTTGCCTCAACCTCTGAAATGCTGAGATTATGGGTGTGTGCCACCAATAAATTTTATCAGTCTGCAACTTCTGTTATGAAAAGAATTGAGAGATTTTTCAACTACCTGGCTACTGTAGTAGAAAAAATTATAACTAACCATCCTCAATCTATCATCTTTCACATTTTGATACATTTTCAATCTGTTTATGGATCGTGTTTCTATCTTAATGTCTTTTTTTTAAATTGAAATTGCCTTTCTAAAAAACTCTGTGTTGTTTTGGAAACATTGCAATTGGCTTGATAAAAAGAGCTAACCTTCTTTCCTTATTTTTCTATTTTCTGAAATGATGTTCCATATTTTTAAAAAGGTAGGCTGATATTCCCTGTTCATTGAATTATTGAATATCATCTCTGCAGAAATATCTAGATATAGTGTCTATTTATAGTTGTCATTGATAAATTCAGTTTCTGTAACTTAAATTGCTGGGTTATTTCTTGTGCCAATATTGGTATTTCTACATTGGCACAAAAAACTACCAAAATTTCATCAAATCTTTTAAATCTTTTAGCATAAAATTATTCAAAATAGACACATAATTTTAACCTGTGTTAAATCAGTAACTATTTACCCTTTTTGATATTTAATTTGAATCTCTCTTTTGTTTCTTAAAGTTTGTATTGATATTTTCAAAATTTGTGACATTAGTACTCCTTTCTGCTCTCAATTTCAGTTATTTCTACACTTAAATTAATTTATCTCCTTTTTATTTCTTTAGCTCTGTATCATTGTTTTTGTCTAGCGAAACTTTGGATTCATGTCAAGATTTGCTACTCAGAAAATACATGTTTTAAGAATAATTACAAAGAAAAAAAAGATTTTTAAATGTGTCCTTATTTATTTTTTATTTTTGTATTTTTTGGCAGAACCAGAGATTGAACTCAGGCCCTTGTGCTTGCCAGGAAAGCACTTGTTCTACTGAGCCGTTAGGGTCGGGGATATAGCTCAGCAGCACAGCACCTGCTTGCCAAACGTGAGGTCATGAGTTCAATTCCCAGTACCAAAAAATAAGAAGTATACATAAGTTTAAATAAGTAAATGAAAGGCAATTTCTCTCTTTTTCTGAATATTAAACAGATAATATTCTATCCTATATATATAGTGTTTTAAGTAATAAAGATTCATTCAATGCCAATCAAGGAAAATCTGGGAGACACTTTAAAAAACAAAAGGCTGGACTGACTATATTTGCTAAAATTCACAACATATAAGTAGTTCTACATCTAATGTACTTTTTAGAACGTATTTAAGTTTTGTAATATTAATATCATTTCATTGTAAATAAAATATTTTAATGTCCCAATATCACTATAAATAATGATGTTGCTCTAATGTCAATACAGCATATTTGATTATTATAACCTGGTAGATTACTAAAAGAGAAAATTATAAGAAAAAACTACAAATAAAATAAAAATAAATTAATTTTTAGTTTATCTTGATATGTTTGTAAAATAACCACAACTTTTTCCTTTTAAAAATGTAGTTTTCTCTGCTCCATCTGATCTATAAACATATGACAGTCTCAGTATGTTAGTGCATAAATGAATAGATTAACCAAGAAGTGTTGTGGACATCATAGAGAATCAAAACACTACAAATTTTAGCCATGATCTTAGTCATAATACTCTATATTGTTGCATGTTTCAACAAGCAAGTAAAGAAATCTATAACTCTGCCTTGAAGATATGATGCTTTATTTAAATCAAATTCTGGTTTATATGTGTAAAGAAGAGTTTCTGAGAAACTTCCATTTACGACAAGTGTCTTGGATTCCCTAGAAACTGCTTTTCTTTCTTATGAAGCAACTGCTTTCCTTATCAATGTCTCTAAAACTAGAAGTTATGTTAAAGTGTTTAACAAACATTACAGAAAAGGCAGTAGTTCATTTTGTGACTGTGATCTCAAATGTACTATCAGTGTCACTTAAATTTGTATTTATCTTTTTTCATATATTTACCATCCCCTATCATTTTCTGTTCCATAGAAAAAATTATGACATCAACATCCAAAGGCATCCTTCGGCCATTTTTAATTGTCTGCATCATCCTGGGCTGCTTCATGGCATGTCTGCTTATTTACATCAAGCCCACGAGTAGCTGGATCTTCAGCCCAATGGAATCTGCCAACTCAGTGCTGAAAATGAAACATTTCTTCTCCTCCAAAACTGATTATTTTAATGAAACTACTATTTTGGTGTGGGTGTGGCCATTTGGGCAAACCTTTGACCTCACATCCTGCCAACCAATGTTCAATATTCAAGGATGTCATCTCACAACAGACCGTTCACTGTACAACAGATCACATGCAGTTTTGATACATCACCGCGACATCAGTTGGGATCTGACTAATTTACCTCAGCAAGCTAGGCCACCCTTCCAGAAGTGGATTTGGATGAATCTGGAATCACCAACTCACACCCCGCAAAAGAGTGGTATTGAGCACCTCTTCAACCTGACTCTAACTTATCGCCGTGACTCAGATATCCAAGTGCCTTATGGCTTCTTGACAGTAAGCACAAACCCATTCGTGTTCGAAGTGCCAAGCAAAGAGAAGTTGGTGTGCTGGGTTGTAAGTAACTGGAACCCCGAGCATGCCAGGGTCAAGTATTACAATGAGCTAAGCAAAAGTATTGAAATCCATACCTATGGTCAAGCATTTGGAGAATATGTGAATGATAAGAACTTGATTCCTACCATATCTACTTGTAAATTTTATCTCTCTTTTGAAAACTCGATTCACAAAGATTACATAACAGAAAAGCTCTACAATGCTTTCTTGGCTGGATCTGTGCCTGTTGTTCTGGGACCATCCAGGGAAAACTATGAGAATTATATTCCAGCAGATTCTTTCATTCATGTGGAAGATTATAACTCTCCCAGTGAGCTAGCAAAGTACTTAAAGGAAGTTGACAAAAATAATAAGTTGTACCTTAGCTACTTTAACTGGAGGAAGGATTTTACCGTAAATCTTCCACGATTTTGGGAATCACATGCATGCTTGGCTTGTGATCATGTAAAAAGGCATCAAGAATATAAGTCTGTTGGTAATTTAGAGAAATGGTTTTGGAATTAACTGTTTCCATCATTTGCACATTTAGTAAAACATTATGATGAGATTTCATGCAGATATCGAGGATAAGAAGAGAAACAATATTCTGATTTTGTGTTACAATTTATTTTTATCACCTCATTGGTAATGTGTATATTTTGATGGAGATGGAGATTTTTAAGAGCTCACAATTACCAATCATTCCATTTGGTTTTGGATTATTTTGTATATACCTAGTTATATACACTGAAAAATAATTTATTCTTCATTATCATTTATAAAGATTCTTGTTCACATTTTTATACTTGTATGTAAGTTGACTTTCTGTTCTTTCTACACTGATCAACTCTTCAATATATTTGGAAAATGAAGATGCACAGCTCATGTCTAAAAGTCTGAAAGACTTTTGGTAAATATTACAATCTATAATTCCAAATTTGCGTAATGTTAACAAAGGGAAAGTGTACCCTGATTGCATTCTGACCTATGTGACTTCAGAATTGAATCCTATATAACTATTTTATCTGTTATATACCTGTTTACCACATTGATGAAGGTAAAATTATTCATGCAGTGAGTAAGATATGAAGCAGAACTGTCCTATTCCAGAAGTTATTGTGTTATTTTCTTTAAGCTGACTTGCAAAAGCAGCCAGTTATTCCTGGGTCTAATGAATACTTAAGAATTCTTGCATATCCAATTCATTGTGGTTTTTTAGTACCAGGGATATAATACTAATAAACCTTTAAAAAATGTAGGGTAATTCTCAGTCTTAATGATATTCATTATGATAATAAATGATTTCCTCAAATACCAGTGAAAAGGATAACTATAGGTACAAATTATATATCTCAATGGTACTATTTATATATAATTCCTAATTACTTATCAATTGAAAATATTTTTGAGGACCTAATATTTCAAGCAGTTTACTTTTGCCGTAAGGACAAATAAATATGCATGACACTTGAAAAATCTATCCTATCATTTAAAAGTAAACAAATAAAATTGTAAATGCTATATTAAATATAATAAAGTGGTGATCTGTAGGAAACAAATAATGATAGGATTCAAAGAATTATTTTTGAATGAATAACATTTAAAGTCATGGGAAATTTTTAGTTTGTTTCAATGAAGTAACAGTTGTAGCTGAGAGATACTAATTGGAGATGACGTTTCAATATTGCATTTTAGTAATTATCCATACATAACACATATAGCTTGGGTCTTCAGAGCTTTATAGAGCCAACATAGCCTAACATAGCATGAAATTTTTAGAGAATTTTCATCTACCTGCAAAAATTCTTCTCCATAAGGTTAGAGAAGGGGAAATCTGGATACAAGCAAAAATAATGAGAAAAGCCAGGTGATAAAAGATTTTTCAAGGGAAGCATCTTCAAAACGGACTCCTTAATGTCTTTATTGTTTTGTTTTTTTGTTTTGTTTTGTTTTTCCTGAACCGGGGATTGAACTCAGGCCCTTGCGCTTGCCAGGGAAGTGCTTCTTCTACTGAGCCATTTCCCCGGCCCCTAATGCCTTTATTCCGTTCTTGCGAAAACCTATAAAATTTATTAGAATGTTTTGATGGCATCCACTTGGCTCTAGTTTTTACTTATTTTAATAATCCTATTATATATATTGACATCAGTTGAACTGAGAAACAATCTTCTACACCTGATAAAAATAGAGATAAATTTCGTTCAGGAAGAAGGAAGTATCTCCAACAATTAAGACTGCCTCATGAAAGAATGAATTTTCCTGAATTTTCCTAGCACTGGAAGGATTTGAACAAAAGAAAATTCCTGAATTGAATAGAGGATTGTTTGTTTTCCAGGTTTATCTCCTTGGCCGTAATTATCCAAGTAGGCTGTGTCTGCTAGCACAGAGGAGTTTAGAAGCAGAAAGACACAAGGAAGCTCCTCTCCATTCAGTCTTAAATTTATTGCTTATATACATACTACTCACCATCAAGTTTGAGTCACTGTTCATTTAATGAAGAAAAATGTAACAAATTTCCCCAGTTGATTAGCTCCGTGACATGCTTCCGAGCTGCAAACATCACCTACTCATTTGATGCATCATAGTTTAACTCTGTATTACCTCTTCTCCCAACACTTTCCTTTGTCCATGAAGGAACAATATGTCTTCGTGGATGCCCTCCTAGATGCATGAAGATCTCATTCACACTTATTGTTATAATACTTAAATTCATAATTTATATTTATTTGTAATTTTTGATCAGAAAAATTTTGAATCTAAATAATATGCATTGCTAATAAATTTAGAAGGTACTTCCTTTTTCTAAAAGCTGAAAAACATTCTGCCCTGCTTTTACTAGAATGGACAATGATCATTTCAAATTAGCAAGACATAAGGGAAAGTACTTCTATTATTAACTATGAATTGGAGCTCTTTTTTGGATTGAAATTATAATTATAAGCTGCTAATATGACCCACGCCAAGGGTATAAAGGTACAACAGGTACACGTCTATGTTGAAAGTCATTACCTATCCAAGAATAATAAATTGTCAAATTGCAAATGCCATACCAGTGTGTCAACTGAATCATTCAGTTCTAGCTCTGTTGATCCTGAGTTTTAGGGCTAGAAGGAATCATAGAAATTTTATACACCAATTTTTCCTAATGAGTTAACTAGTTCCAGAGATGATATTTATTTAAGACATCTAGTCACTTATGTACATAGAGAGACATCTGAATATAGTTGATAGTAGTTAAGATTAGAATGTAAGGATCCTATCTGCCTAACATTCCTGCCTCATCATAGAAGTATTTTTGAATTTCTATAAATGTGAATGTTTTACTGGCATTATATAGGATCTTTAAGATGGTAAATTCTATAGAAGAACTTCAAATTTGAAGATGTTCAATAAATAATACAATTTGTTAACATTTCTACTAGTTTAAAGATTGTAAGAGTTGAGCTTTTTCAGAAGAAAATGAGCTTTCCCTGGATTTATGTGAAATGAAACCATGAAGTACACAGTTCTCTACCACTCCATTAATAATTCCTGCAGATTACAAATTTTTGTGAGAATCTCTCATGCAAAACATATATTAATTCAACAAAACTGGCTTGCTGTTGATTAGAAAAAAAGAGTAATTTTGCCTATAAATAAATTTTGGAAATAAAATGAAAATAGATCACTTAAAATACGTTGTTTCAAAATATCAAAAAAGGGCTGGGGAGATGGTGCAGCCATTTAAGCACCTGCCTGGCAAGCACAACAACCTGAATTTGAT
>NDGM010972500.1:0-10846 GCA_002564305.1 Octomys mimax
AAATATTATAGGTGTGTGAATTCAGCAAAATATTCCAAAATAGTCCAGTAGTCCATAATAGTGTTGGGGTTTTCGTATGACTGGCAGTTTCAGAAGTTGTTGACTTGAGTCTTTTATAGCTCAGCATAGTAATATAGCTTTACTTCTTTCAATTTAGGTTTGGGTCCCCAGGATACTGCAGTGAGAGATGATCACCTTGGGCACACCAGTGAGAGCTGGGCTGCTCAAGGTTGAGACAAAACCTCTCCGTGCCTTAGCATGCCAGGCCCTCAGCCTGACCTGGGCCGGCCCCTGCCCCATATGCCTGTGGCTCTTGTCTGATTTTGTGGTTAGCTCCAAGTCTGGTGCCTGGGCTTGTGGTTTCCAGGTGTTGCTAGAGAAGGTGAGATGCTGTTAGCACTTGAGAGCAACCCCACCAGGAACTCCAGAAGGCTTCCCTGCTTCCCACTGCCCTTTACCCCCCGCTGCCCACACTGTTGGCCCCTCACAGTGGGGCTCAGTACATGGATTAGAACCTGATTAATTTTCTAAAGTCTTTTTCAAGAACTGATTTTTAATTGCACAGCTAATTTGTGAATAACTCCTCATAACAAAGATGGACGCTTTCAGTGAGGGAAACTGGCCCTGGTGCCTCCTGGCCCACCATGGCTGCCTGTCTGGAGGAGATCCTACTGGCTGCTTCATGTTTAGGCTCAAACTCTTCTGTCTGCTTTGTGTCCATGAACACACACAGTCCCATTTTGTGGTATTTGTTCTTTTCTGGCTTGGGCCGAGAAGCCTTATGGCCTTGGACACCCCAAAGTACAGAGCGATTGCAGGCCGTGGCAAAGTGGATGCTACACCTTTCCCATACCCTGTCCCCACTGAGACCCTGTCATAGCGCTGTCTAGTCTCCAGTCATTCTTGACAGGGTGGCTGAGTGACAATTCCACAGCACATGCTAAATACAAGCAGGGCTTAGGGCAGGGGCCGGGAGCACAAGGCAGGCACAGCCTGTGGGGCCTGATGAGGCTGAGGGCCAAGGACAGCATAGGTGAAAGAGATTACAGGCCTGGCCCTGCCAGAGACATGGATAGGTATGGAGGTGAGGCTGGGTGTCAGGGAGTCTAGTATACTCACTGAAGGGGACTTGGGCCAGTGACTGGTCATGGGGGGTCCTTTGTGTCCACCCCAGGGCTGCAGATAGGGCAGTGCTCATGGCCTCGGGCACAGTGGGCTTCCTCAGCTGTCTCAAGGATTCCTTAAGCCCCAAAAGTCCAGGATTGTTAAAAACAATTACATCCCAGCTGTATGGAAAGCAGAAGACTCCAATGTTGCTGTAATTCAATTTAAAGTTTTATGGAATGTGGAGGGTGTGGGAGGAGGAGCACAAGTCTTCTGGCAGACCCCTTGTCACTTTTATAGTCCCATTGTTACAGAGACTGGGAGGTTCCTACTGGAGTATGTTATTGCAGTTGCCTTGCATTGGCAGGGCCTCAAAAGCCAGACCTATTCTTTTCCTCCTGGAATGCTCACCCTGGGGCAGACCCAGCAGATTCGGAGTGCTATAGATAAACCTGCCTGACCAAGGGGCACTGGCTACTTCCAAGACTCACAGAAAGCAGCCACACATACACAGTACATATGTGGGGGTGCAGGTGCTACAAACAGCATCCTAGGGTGACCCAAGGCTCTAGGGCAAGTGACCTGAGCTGGTATGGCCCCAGATCCAAGAGGTGGCTGGACAGGCTTGGCTTTCCGGTGTCAGGATGGGTGCAGAGTGGTGAAAAGAGCGCGAGGTGGCTGTGGGCCCTGGGCAACACTAACTACCCTGTATCTGAGCACTACTGAAGGCTGGGAGCTCCAGTCCAGCTTGAGCACATGGAGGAGGGGCAGAGTGCAGGCAGGCAGGCAGGCAGGCAGACAGAGACAGACAGACAGACAGACAGACAGACAGACAGACAGACTGACTGCAAACAAAGCTCCTTCCTGTCTCCTATCTTGGAATTGGGGCGGGGGAGTCACATCTACACTGGGATCCTTAAGAACTGCTCCCTGCCCAGTGGACAATTGGTCTTTTGTCTGAGGCTTGATGGAATTTTTGTCTAGAATAGACCCCTCCTCTAGTGGAGGCCTGGGGAAAAGGGAGACAGGCTCTGGGAGAGGAGCCTCCACCCTGGCTCGGTGCCCAGGGTGGTAGAGCCTAGGAGGAAAGCAGAGTGGGGGCTGTCCGGCCCGCCTCACCAAGCCTTCACTTCCCTGACACTTCCCGGGCTCTGGGTGCATCAGCAGGGCACGTGTCCTTACTGTGGGGGAGGCGCATACATATTCTGTACCCCAGGTAACTGGCAGTAGGACAAACTACAAGCCTCAGGCTCTAGAAGCCCCTGCAGTGCTGGCAAATCAACAAGCCTCCAGATGAGGTCTCCATATCAAGAAATGCTATGCAGCAGGCAGAAAGAATAGCCAGAACACTTAGCACAGAGCACTTGCCTGGCATGCAGAAGACTCTGGGTTCATCCCTCACACTGGAAAAATAACTTTACATATGTGTGGTGTGCCTGTGTGTATCTCAGTATAGTAGACACCAAAAGTACAGTGAATGCAGAAAGAGGGTAAGGGGCAGAATTCAGTAGTCATGAGGTGCCACTGTATATAGGCTGACAAGTACATGTACAACTCGGGATGCATACATGGGTGTAATGAACAAGCAGGTGGACACATGAAGGATTGCTGAGGGAGGGAGTAGGACTAGGGGTCTTCAACTCATTGTTGAAACTTGAAGTACTAGTAATGCATCCCCAGTCATCAGTTTCAGGGTTAGAAATTCAAGTCATCATCGTGTCCTTTGATTCTCAGAGTTTTGTGGATGGCTTTAATTTCTCTAAAAGGAAGTGGGTGGAATTGCTTCCTAAGGCTGACCTGTGGGAGGGCCTGGGTCTGGCCCAGCAGGGGAGGGCTGTCAGCCCCTAGGGGCTCAGTGTGCTCCCCAAGCAGAACCCTGGGTTTGACTTTTTGTGTGTGAGATGCGATTAAATGCATTAGGCAGAGGAAAATGTCTTATCTGTACACAGCCCCACTGGAAGAAGAGGGAGAAATAAGAGCAGCCAAATTGAAACCTTATTAAACAAAATTGGTTAGGTCTGATGGAGCCAAACCTAGACTGATCTTTAAAAGCTTATTTCATTTTCCCCTCCAGTCTGAACCTCTTTGAATTGAAGTAACCGATCCCTGCTGTAAGCTTATTAGTGTCAAGCCTGTGTGTTGCTTTTCCTCCCCCATTTACATTTGATTAAGTAATGATGAAGTTGCGAGGTCCACCTATCGCCTTTGGCACAGCCAGGGGCTCTCGGGGTCATTAGTGGAGTGGGAATGGATAATAGGGTCCCATTTCATCACATTGATGCCGCTATTTAAAACTCTGCCAGCAGAAAGACTGCCAAGCACCAGGCTCCAGCCTGCTCTGTGCCAGCCCTTGTCCCACCCTGTGTGGTGTTGCCACTGTTCCACAACAGGTGTGATGGTATGGAGTGTCAGGTTTCCACCCTACAGTAGCACATCAGCGCTGTCCACCACATCCAGTCCTGCTGCATCTCAGACTTCTGTGGTCAAGTAGATGTGTGTCCATGGCAGGAGAACCTGTGCTTTAGTGACAGGCAGATCTAGTTGCCATGAGCCTCAGCTTTATTGTCTGTATAATGAGACTTGTGCAAACTGAAGGGAGTTGTGTCTATAAACTTTCCACTGTAAATGTCCAGCAGATATCTTCCTCATCTTCACCTCCTGGGCTGGCAACATGGCAAAGTGACCCAGAAGGTCTGAAGACCTGCTGAGTTCCCCCTATTCAAGCAGGGTGCTTGGAGCCCAGCCAGGCTCAATGTCACTTCCAACTCCCCTAGCTAAGTTCAGCATTGTCAAAAGCATATGTGAATGAAGAGATCGGGTCACTATGGGCACAGTGGCATTCCGAGTCCCAAGTGCTCCATGAAGTTGCAAGATACAAAGACTCAAAAGACCCCAAGAACCTTTCAATGCTGTCACCATCTGCATGGTCATAGGCCTGTAACACCTGCCACAGGAGAAATGGGACTATGCAGGAGCAAGGCTGCTGAGAAACCAGATCTGATCGCTGCCAAGGGCTAACCACTCCAGGCAGCCCAGTGGCCAGGGGCAGTGGAGAAAGCAGGCCAACTTTGCCTGCCTTCCACTTCTGGGTTCCAGGCAGGCCCTCCTCTTCTGCACCTAGGAAAGGTACCCATGGCATACATGGGGAAGTCACAGTGTGGTGTAATTCCTTCCTCTGGAGCTTCCTTTTGGGGCTCAAACTATATAGAGCACCTATTATGAACACCATAGCACCCATAGTCCACTGTCACCTGGGGTAGCGGTGTAACTGTGAGCCTGGTTGTGTGGCAGCCAAGCAATAAACATAGGCAGATGTCAGCCCGCCTGGCTGTTCTCACAGTTGTTGTCCCATCTCAGCCTCTTTGCTTTGTGACCTTGGAGACATCTAAAACCTCTGTTTCTTCATCCATAAAATTGAAAGTAAAAATATTGACCTGCCTCATAGGTGTTTTGTGAAGGATAACTGACCTAAATGATGGTGAAGCTTCTTTGTAAATCAGAAAAACCAAAGTGCTTAGCAAGCATAAACTTGGATTTTTAAAAATTGTTTGCTCGCTTGATGTATTCCTCTCTTCCTTGCTCCCTCATTCCCTCCCAGGGTCCAGGGCTCCCTTCTCAGTACCCAAGACAAGGAACCTGGAGGAGCTGAGCGCAGGGCCTGGCCTCCCTGTGAGTCCCACTCAAGGTCAGCAGGCACTGCTCACTCTGCCACCCAGGTCTCTGTGCCCCTGCCAGGGAGCCAGGCCACTGGATCAGGAGCCCGCAGTCCCTCAGCCCTGCTCATAGAGGCAGGTGCCCTCGGGCCTGGTGAATGGGGTCCCAGAGCCTGAGGTGCCACAGCTGCTCCCCACACAGCTGTGTACTAAGACCCTCTGTATACCCCGGATTGTGTGGGCATAGGGAAGAAGGTAGGAGAGAAAAAGAAAACGTTCTCTGTCCTGAGGACATTGTACTCTCCAGTGAACAGCTCCGGAATATGTCGAGTGCTGATAAATGCTATGAGGAAAAAAAAAATAAGGCAAAAAATGGTATCAGTGGTGCTGTGGGGTGCTCCTTGTTTGAGAGATCAGCAGTGGACCATAAGTAAGTGATTTTTAAGCAGAGACCTGAAGGAAGCCAGGGGAGATGTGGCTATCTGGGGGAAGATTGTCAACAGCAGAGAAGCTGACCAGTACAGAGGCCCCAGAGGACAGGACTATGCCCAGTGTCTTTAGGGAACAGGAAGCAAGAAGGCCCGGGTGATAGAAGGGACCTGAGCAGCAGGGAGTGAGGGTAAGAATCATAGTAAATGCAGAGAAATGACAGGTCATGTGGGGGCTGTGAGTCACAGTGAGATAGGGAGTGTGTCAGGGATCCTGGTACTCTGTGGAGAGCAGACAAGAGCAAGGGGGCAGTGACCCAGGCCAAGAAAACAAGGAGGTTGCAGGAAGAGGCCAGGTACTGGAACTGTGTCCAAGAACCCAATGCCTAGAATACAGTGGCAAGAGGGTGAGGCAAGCAGGCCAGAATTCATGCTTTCACCTGAGTATTGGGACATGGAGTGGCCATTTGTCAGATGCCAGAGATGGGAGGAGCCATCCAAGGGAGCTGTGGGTCTGTGTGCTCTACACGCCAGCTCCTCTTTCTGGAGCATGGCTTTCATGTGACCTCTGTGCCGCCTCCCCCTGCCCCCCCCATGCCACCCCTTGTGCCTTGGCTGCTGAGAGTTTCTCCTTTCCAGCACCACACCCCTGCCTGGCACTTACTGGAGACCAAGAATCTTCCTGTGCCCTCCCTTCCCCTGCCTCACTAGAGTGTCTTCCTTGTCAGTTTTCCTCTTTTGCTATTTTTACCTGTTTCGCACTCCATATAGCAAGAGCAATCTACTAACAATACAAAGTAGAAGACATCATTCTGGGCCCTCACCCAGCTCTCCATTGCTCCTTCCTTGGTGGAACGTCACCTGCCCTGGCCACAGCCAGCCCTGCCATCCTTCAGCCTATAGTAGGCCTCAGCATCCTCAGTTCATCCCTCAGTCCTTGTGCATGGCTCCTGCTCTGCCTGGCCTGGGCTCCGACCTACCTCCTCAAGGAGGCCCTCCTTGGCTATCCAGGATGAATTAGGTCCCTCAGTTGTTTGCTGTCATAGCTCCTATGTCTTTTTCTCAGAGCACCTCCCTTGGCTCTGAAATTCTGCATTTATTAGTTGATGGTTCCTTTAGCACCAGTTATCTCCACCTGGCAGTACATTCAGGAGACCATGCTGCTTTGCTGTACCTGTGTCACAGCCCAGCCTGATGTATAGAGGACTTAATAAGTGTGTTGATTAGGCACATATCCTCTGTCTCAGCCTTTCCATGTGGCAGTAGAGGACCTGATGAGTGAGTCATTAAATTGACAGAGGCTCTCAAAGTTCGCAAAAAAACCCAAAAATAAACCTGAAAAGTCTTGTTTTTTTCCACTCTCAGGTTGGTAAACCATTCACTTTCCTCATTAGTAAATGTCCTAATCCAATCTTTGAGTCTCTGAGTGTCTGTCTGTCTTGGAGGGTAGCTGCTGAGGACACTGGCAATGCTGTCTGCACTCAGCCTGCGAGAGCCCACAGGAGTGCCCCACTGCCCTCTCCCCGGCTCTGTCTGCTTCACAATTTCCTGTCACGGCCCTTAAAATCTTGATCTACACAGTTATTTGTCTGCTCCTCACAATACCCTTACATGGCTTCTTTATTATTCCAGTCTTAAGCACACAAGACCTGTTGACAGGAGAGAACATGCTTAGAATAAAGCTGACCAGTGGGGCCTATTGGGTGGACCAGCCTTGAAGGTACAGAGCATGCTCGACTCTGCAGGGGTGGGGTCCCATTTGGACCAGGTCAGATGTCTTGAGGGGTCTTTGCCTTTATGGAACAGTGGAATAGCTTCTTTGCAAAGGCCTGTCACAGGAGGGCTTTTCCTGGTAAGCTCTGGTATGGATACTAAGGATACAACAGGAGGTTGAATCTTGACCCCATCTCCAGGTTAGGAGAACAAATTTTATAGGCAGACATGTCAGTCTCATACTGCCAGGTGTTCAAGATGTATGCCCAGTTGGCAGAAGTTCATTATCCTCCCCTGTCCCCCAAAGCCTTACTCCAGGCCTGCCCCAGGTCACATTCTAAGAAGAGCTTGAATTCATCCAAGAGTACCCAGAGCAGACCTGGGAATGCCCCCAATATACAGAGGTGGAGCCTGGATTGTGCAAATGTCATCTACAGTGGTGAGCTTCGGGTATCTTTGGCATTAGAACTGCAGTGTGCTTCTTGTGGAAAGCTCTGAAATCCGTGCCACCATGAGCTACTGGCTGACATACATGCTGCATATGTTGTGAGCCTCTACAAACCAAACACATAAAAGAAAGGGACACCGTACCCCAGTTCTGGGCAGCGGGAAAGCACATGAATGGGAGTCAACAGTGGGTAATGTTTGAAGTCCTGGGGTAAGGGCTCACAGTGGTTCAGTGTCACAACGGCAGAGGCAGGGCTGGCCTGTGAACAGCCTGGCAGTGTGAGAGGTCAGGTCAGAGTTGCTGGCTTGGCCTGGAGTGGCAGGGAAGCCCTTCCCAGGTGCTGTGATACTGGGGTTAGGGATGGATATGGGTCTGCCAAGAGGCTCCTCAGAAAGGCAGAGCACAGAGACAGAACCACACCGTGAGAAGGCCTAAGAGGTGGCAAGCTCATGGGCATGAAGGCAGCACTAGGGAGGCAGCACTGGAGGCCAGAGGGGGCCAGGCCTTCTGCAAAGTATTTGTTGGGTGGCAGGGGAGTCCTGGGGTCTCATAGAACTTGGTGTGATCCAGGAATCTTCCTGCTCCCGAGAACTATGGCCAAAGGATATGAGAATCATAAGACAGATGAAAACACAGGAGTTGACAGGGACAATGCAACAAAGATATGCATTTTAGGTGGGGATTCAGGGGAGGGGCTCAGGCTGCCTTCCATGGCAGACACACTTGGTATAAGCCAATATTCTCCAGTTACTCTGCATCACATTCCTGAAAGTCATGTGTGCCTCTGCCTTGACAGACCATCTTGGAGATGTTTTATGTTTCTGTTTGATTGATCTTGGCTGTGGCTTTTTGACACTGTGCTTCTCACTTTCCCTGCCCTCCGACCCCTTGGGTAGGTCGTTAACGATCTTTAAACAAACACTGGAGCATGATAGCTCTCGAAAGGCCCCAGCTAGTGCCCCGAGCATGCTGGGCCCAGGACCCAAGAGAAAAGGTGTACGACGTGGATGCTGCCTGCTGAAACGTCAGGATGCCCTTGGTTTTAGTTTTTGGTGGCAGGCTTCTGAAGTAAGTTACAGTCCTTTGCTTTGTTAAACAAAAACCTGTAAACCTACTACTTCATTACAGAGAACAGATTGCAGTTGAAATGTTCATCCACCTCATGAGCATTTATTAGGGGCTTTTCTATGTCTGTTCCTGATTTGTGGACTATGGAAGCTGAAATCTGCCAGGTGCCGTCATCAGTGTTATCTTGCAGAAACTGAGATAAGATCAGATTACCCCTCTGCCTAAACTCCTGGGTAACTTCCTGGAGGCTCTGCATGGGCTTCACAGGCACACAGGCCTTGACCTCCCCTGCAGCAGCCCTCTTGCCTCTTGGTTTATGTCTTGACCTCTTGGTTTATGTCTTCTCCCACGTCAGGTCTGGCCCTTGTTGGTTCATCCCCTTCTAAGTCCCTTTGTCGTGGGTCTCCACAAGCTACTACTGCTTATGCACAGGTCCTAGCTCAGGCATCATCTGTTCCTCCCACCAGTGTCTGCAGATGCTAGCATTGCCTGGACCCCAGGCCCACTCTGTGGCACATCCTGGGTTCTCTCATGGTGTATGCTAGATAAGCTATATGTTACATAATTGTTATTGATATAAATCCACATTAATAGAGCCAGCAAGATAGCTTAGTGGACTAAGCACCTGCTTAGGCAAATGCAGGGACCAGGGCTTAATACCCAGCACCACATGCCATGCTGGCCCTGCCTATGCCCCTGGGGCATGCTGAGCTGGCCACCAAGACTGGGCATGGTGGCACACAACTATAATCACAGTGCTGGGGAGGCTAAAAATACAAAGATCACTACAAATCCGAGCTGTGTAGTGAGACCCTGTACCAAATACATTTTTAAAAAGTAGATTAGATCCATATTAATGTAATAATACATATGTTTACCTCTAAACATCACTGTGAGATATTAAGCTCTTGGGAACCAAGTTTACTCTGTTCTTTCCCCTGGAACAGGGCTGGCCTGACACCTGTAGCAGATCCTTGGGGAATATAGGTGCTGTAGCTGGGGAAGGACCATTCTGCCCAGAAGTCTAGAAGCCAACAGGCAGGCCATAGATGCATGCCAGAAAGTGACTGTGCCCTGGGCTATGTGTCCTTCTCAAGAGCTGGGGGCTGCTATGGAGATAGGAACTAGACTTGCCCACTGGAGCCTGGACACACTTTATAGAGCAGTGGTCCTACATGGGCTTTACAGGGCAGGGGCACACCTTGGCAGAATGAGGACATTTGGGAGCTGGGTTGGGCAGCAACACCTATGTAGAAGGCTAGGAAAGCCAGAGGGACTGGAGCCTGGGTCGGGTAGGGGCCAGAAGGGGAGAGAGTTGAAGGCAGCCCTGGTAAGGCTGGCCCTCCCTTGCTGGCAGTTCTGGGTCTTGGGTCTTCGGGTGATGCCTGCTCTATCCAGTAAGATTCAGAGTGGCCCCTAGCCTTTCTTCATCTGATCAGAAGAAAGGTCTGACCTGTGCCCTGTCAGAGGCAGGTGGGAATTCAGAAGTACCCGGAAGGGGGTGTCCTCACTGGAGCCCACCCAGCCCCCAGGCCTGTTGGTTTCATGGTATCCCTCTTGCTCCTGGTCAGGTGGTGAAGAAGGTGAAGTCCATGCAGATGTTCCACACACCTGTCACTTCGGCCATGCAGGGAGACCGGCTGGGCATCTGTGTCACCCAGTTTGACCCCAAGCTGCTGGAGCGTGGACTAGTGTGTGCCCCTGAGTCACTGCACACCATCCATGCAGCCATCATCTCTGTGGAGAAGATCTCATATTTCCGGGGGCCACTGCAGACCAAGGCCAAGTTCCATATCACAGTGGGCCATGAGACAGTCATGGGCCGCCTGCTGTTCTTCAGCCCTGCGCCTGACAGCTTTGACCATGAGCCCATGCTGGACTCATTTGACTTTTCTCGTGAATACCTTTTCCAGGAGCAGTACCTGTGCAAGGACTCAATGCCAGCAGTAGTAGACAGTGATGAAGTCGACAAGCAGACAGGCCAGGCCACAGAGGGCTGCTGCCCCCGGCAGCAATGGGCCCTTGTAGAGTTTGAGAAGCCCATCACCTGCCCACAGCTGAGCCTGGTCATTGGCTCCCGGCTGGATGCAGACATCCATGCCAACGCTTGCCGCCTGGCATTCCATGGGCTACTGCTGCACGGGTTGGAGGACAAGGGCTACGCAGAGAACATCCTGCCCACACTGAAGGTGTACAAGCTGAAGCACAAGCATGGCCTCGTGGAGCGGGTAAGCTTACCCTGTCTGGTGACCCAATGCCCATCCCACCCTCCACAGGGCCAGGTAGCTTCTGTTCTGACCCTAGAGCCAAGGCCTACATCCTGTCTTCCATTGACCCACATGGTAAGGGCTCCCAGAGGCCTGAGAGACCTGGCCTATCCTGCAGCTAGTGTCATGTGACAACATTTGCCCCCCACCCCATCCCACCCAGCC
>NDGM010972521.1:0-15915 GCA_002564305.1 Octomys mimax
TTTTTTTTTTTTTTTTCTTTTTTTTCAGAACCAGGGATTGAACTCAGGTCCTTGCGCTTGCCATCTTTCCAGCCCCTTGCTGTGTAGTTTTAAGACTTTGAAGCATTTTTAGATTTAACCCCCATCTGTAAGACTGCGTGCATCTCCAGCACCCGGCTGGTGCCAGCGTCAGAGGTGAGCCGTCTCCCCCGTCCAGCACAACCTTTGAGAAATGGTGATATTTGTCACATCTAGGGAGCGTGACTGGAGAACATGGCATATGCGGAGGGGGCGGAGGACATGACTTGGCTTCTGAAATGCCATCTGCCTTTTTTGTTTTAGTTGAAAATTTGAACCAGAATAGTAAAATTCAAAAAGATTAAAAAAAGAAATATTTTACTAAATGGAAAACAATCTAGACAGCCTGCAAAACAAGAATGGCTCACAGCAGGTGACACATAGAGGGGACAAGTCTGCTGCAGCCAACATCAGCACAAAGGTCTACAGGACAATGCCCTGGGAAGTCCACAAGTGTACAATACAATTGGTACAGCCCATAATCCCAATCCGCAGGGCAGGCTAGCCTTGTACTGAGACGGGGCAAGATGGGCGTCTTACTGCTCTCTTCATGATTCTCTACAAGTTTTCTCTGACACTAGTATCATACCACCAAGAGGACATCATAGCATCAGCACAACACAAAAGTTTAATATTTTAAACATCTGAGATAGGAATAGGAGTTTAGTCGGACCTATCGTAACTTGGTTCTCTTCCAAATAAACTAGCTCAGCTCATTCTGCAGGCAGCTGGACATTTGCTGAGATGACACAGATTTCTACCACTCCCCTAGGATGGGAAGCACGATGGGCTGCCACCCTGAGACGTTCCCGCTGGCACCAGGAGCACTACCCGAGCGTACAGAAGCCCACCGGCCCTGACGCATCTAGTGTCCCGTCGCCGTGGAAAAGCTGTCCTCCCCACACTGGCTGACTAGCCTTTCTTCCTTTTTACCCTGAATGTCATTTTGAATATTACTTAATGAGGAGCCATAATCTACTCGTGACCATGTGTGTTGGTCACAAAACTCAGGGGGCTTTATTTTCCATCTTATCAACTATTTCTGACTCCACCCTTCACACTGTAAACAGTCTCGGGGACCAAGGCTTAAGGTACAAGTCGGCGGGACACTCAGTCACACAGGAAAAGCACCAGGGCCGGGGTCACTCACAAATGGAGCTGAGCCTCTGGTGAGATGCTGACCGCACCCTGAAGTCACCAGGACGCTCACTGTCCATTTGCTTATGATCTTTACTTTCGGTCTCTGTGTTTCGGTGGCAGGAGGACAACGGGCCATCTCTGAAAGGCTTCCTATGGGGACCATTTTCCACGTGGCCATTGTGGATGAGTTTCCTGCAATTCCCAGCCATTCTTTATCACCGAAAGGCTGAAAGGGTTTGGGAGGGCTCAGCTGGGTGACACCAGCTGGAGTCCCTACTGGGCTCCCTCACAGGGCTGCAGTCAGATGGTGACTGGGCAGGGGCACCAGGTGACAGAGCCGCCGGGAGCTGGGGGAGCACGGCGCTTTGCCATGTGGTCCAAGACCTCTGTTTGTCGCTCCGCATGAGGTCAGTTTCAGCCTCCTGCAGAGTGGCAGCTCCAGAGCAGTCAGGCTGTTCAAATGGCAGAAAAGATCCACTGTCCCCAAGCCAAGAGGGAGCCATGTTGCTTTTCTAAAACCCAGCATCAAAAGCCACTACAATGATTGCTGATTGGCTAATGGGGTCCTAGCAGTGTGCCAAGTTTCACAGAGGGGGGCCTGGACCTTACCCTTTATAACAGGGGCATCAGACTGAGAGACCTTGGGAAATAGCACTGCAGGAGGTAGCACCTCTACCACTGCAGCCCACATCGTTAGCAACTCCTTGCCTTCGCTGAATTTAGGACAGTCTCCTGCCACCTCCGGCACAAGAAGGCTGATGTTCTAATCAATCCATGTGCTCTTTTCTAGTTACCTGAAACTACTCCTGCTTGGAGAAGGATCAGCTGTTTCTCTTCATCCTGGAGAAGGCTATTTGGTACGCGTTCCTACAGCTTAACAGGAAGGAGACAATAAATAAGAACTCAAGTTCACTTGGAATTCGTAGAGATTTGTAGGTTCCAGGGTGTGCTGAACAGCAGCGGATTTCTCTACTTCATAGCAAAGCTTTTCCTATACAGACACTCAACACCTGGAGAAGCAACTGCTGTGCTATCACTGAGGAGCAGAGTATGTCAGAACAGCTACAGCGGCCCCTGCCAGCTCCCCCATTTCTGGCCTGCCTAACAACCACCATGGAGACAGGTGGGCACTTCCCACCCTGGACCATGGCTAGTAGCCCAATCACTCTCCATAGGATATTTAGAATTTTAAACTGTGGGAAGCATGCCCACAGGTGTGGCTTTTTAAAATGACAGAGATCTAGAGGAAGCATTACCTTAAGCAATGGGGGAGGGTCCACATGAAGACCAAGGGAAAGGGGTCACACGACTAGCTGGTGGCCACAAGCAAAGGTAACGAGCCAAGATCCTCCACCAAAGGCCACAGCTCCTGCATACAGAGCAGTAAGGAAGAGGAACAAAATCCTGTGGGCCTACAAAGACACAAGAGAGGCAGTCAGGTCTCTGCTTCTTGGCCCTTAGGGAAAACGCCCTCCCAAGCGAGTCCGGTGCACACTCCAGCTCGCAGGACGTGGGAGCGAAGTTTAGAGCTGGCATTGTGGCACAGACTGCAAGCAGTATCACTGACCTTTGAAACCTCAGGAACCCTCAGAAGGTAACACACACTGTGTAGAGAACAACACTCCTGGATGTTAGGGCTTTGGGAGACACATCATCAGTGTCCGGTGGATGCAGGGCGGGCCAGTCCTTCACAGTTTCTGCTCAAGATACCTACTGTGAATATACTGAAGAAAATCAGAATACATTTTAGCTCTCTTCATAATGCTAGAAATTGTGCACAATGAGAGACTGTGGACAACTCTGGAAAGTGCTCCTAAGTCCTGAGGTAAAGGCCTGGCTAACTGTCTCATTGAGTTATAATAATATCAGTAACAATCCTCGGGTCACCAGTGATGTCTCGAGGAGACATGGTAGCTCCGTACCCAGCTCCACCTTTCCCAGCCCGAAGAACCATATGGAAGCCAGCTATAAACAGGCTACCGGCGCTTTGCTTGCCTGATTCCTTGGATTGAAAGGCTCCCTATTAGCGCATATTCATAACACATTGCAGCTTGGAATGCATTCAAATCAATCTCATTTGACAAAGAAAACCTACTGGCTATGATTCCATAAGACACTGCAGTACATGGAATCTTCTATGGCCAGCTATTTTCAGTCAACTGGGATCTGCTGTTGCCAAAACTCATGCAACATCTATGGTTGAAAAGACAGCTGTGCATTTGTAAACTCCTGCCCATAAACATTTAAAAGACAAATGGTACATCAAGCTATTATATAAATGACATTGTGTCTACATTCCTTTACAGCAATAAACATATCATTTGTCTTGCTTGTTGTAACAGGGACATTTCCTTTTGTCTGTCTCTCACTACACCTTCTTGTCAACCTCCCCGCTTACATTTCCCATTTCTTTTAACTTCTGACTTAGAACATTTTACCTTCCTTCCAGCCTTATTTGCTTTTCTGTTTACCTTGCCTAACACTTTCCAGATGCTTTTAAATGTCCATGAAAATTTGAAGAGTATTTGGGGAAGGGGATTATAGGTTCAAGACCAAGACACATGAGTCCAGCTTAGGGAACATGGATCATGAGGATCTCAAGACAGTATTAATGCAAAGTGATTAAAAGCCACCAGGATGCTTTTCAAGATTCACCTCCTCAAGCTGCCATGGAAAGGTAAGCTTGCAGCAACGTGTTGCAGGGACATGGCATTTCAAAGGCAAAAGGAAGAGGTGCAAATGACATACCCAGAGATGACAAATAGATGAGTCTAACTGTAGTGCTTGGCCTCCTAAAGGTCAAGAGAAGAACTAGAATTGTAGGTCTTATCAAGACTGTCCTGCAGGTTCCAGGACAATGTGTCACACCTCCCATCTTGTTTTTTTGTGGCCTTTATGTGGAGACCCACCAGAATGTGCATATTCCAAACTGTCTCCATGCTGTTGTCACTACCAAGTACATCCAGGCAACCTGGCTGCATTTTTTTTCTGATGCACTGGAAGTCTTCCAAAGCCACCAGTCATCTGCCCTATTTGTCCTCCATTCTTGAGCTCAGCCTCTCCTGTCTTTCACATCACTCCACCCCATCTCCTTGCCTTTCTCCTAAGAAACATTATACACTTGCCTTCCTAAGTTGATGTCCACCCCGCTCATTCTATAAAAAAGCACCCCCACGTATGAACAATGATGCTTTTCTGAGCTTCACTGAGGGTCTGGCCCCCTCCCTGGGCCTCTGCGTTCTTCCAGCCAACAATTCCCATGATCCCACTCAATACAGGCCTGCATCTGATGCTCCCAGTGAAGCCCTCAGCCCAGTATTTCTAAGTGACTGGAGCCTGCTGTCACACAGATTTCTTGCCAATAGTAAGTGAAATATAACCATAGCCAAGGTCATTATACAATCCATAGCCCAATTTGCTGCAAACATCCTCTTTTATATTGTTTGGCTTGGCTTTATTGATGGTGAGGATAATCTCTAGCCTCCTGAGGTCCCTACTCATGGGAAACCACTTTTATATTTTCTTTCATTTCTTCATTCTGCCAAAACCTTGTATTTCTCTGTTCCATGCATGTCTCAGAAGTGCACCTTTGTCTATTTCCAAAAGCGCTGTGTTCATCCAATCTGTAACACATGCATGGCTGTCCCCACATACTGCTTACCTTCTGGATTTCCACCCTTCCTTCTCTCCAGTGCAACTTATCCTCCTGAGAGCTTAGCTTTTATGCACCCCTCAGACTGGTCATGAAGTGTGTGCTCCGCCCACGTGGGGGCTGTGTGGGGCTGACAGGCCCTGAGTCCAGACACTCCTTTCCAATGTGTTGTATTTTTCTCTCCCTCTTCTCCTTTAGTGCCAAAACACCATCTCAGGAGAGAGCCATCTCCTTCGTACTCAGATTCTTCTTGGCAGCTGTGATTTTCTGAAAAAAGCTTTACTAGCATTACAGTAAAGATTTTTAGATTTAGTGAATTTGTGAGGCCTTTGTGTGTGTGTGTGTGTGTGTGCGTGCGTGTGTGTCTGAGAGAGAGACAGAGAGAGAGAGAGAGAGAGAGAGAGGAGATCTCACAGTTGTTTTTTGTCAGATTTTTATTGCCTGTTTAACTTGGCCTCTAAACCCACAGGGCAGAAATCAGGTATAAAGTGTTGGCCAGGAGAACAGTATCGGCACTTACGCGATAACACGTCTACTTTCAGCTCTGCCTTTTGAAATGGACTGAGAAACCCCGCACAGCAAAGCCTGTAACGAGAAGTCTCACCACAGCCTAGACGGAACTGTGAAGATCATATCAACACCAAACCATGTGAAAAATGCTCTCCACAAAGGAGAGTTCACACAGCCAGAGAAGAAAGCATGTCCAACATTGCAGCGCTGGTACAGCGCGGGCCCAGGCCGACTGGTTGTTCTCATAAGTATATAAACAGAAGCGCAGAATGCTGAGGAGCTGGTAATTCACAACTTCTAGGCCTGATCGGTTGAATAGGAAGGCTGGAAGTCTTCAGTTTATATAGTCTTTTTTTAAAAGGAGTGATCTGACTCACAACTATGAAATAGGTACACAAACCACTCGCTTCTTTGTACACAGCTATTGTTTGATTACAAGTATAAAAGACCACTAATGAAATAATTTCCCAAATTTATGCTCAAATTAATTGGGATAGCGCTCTAATTACAACATGCAAAGAATACGAGGCAATTCCCTTTTTCTTTCATGGGATGAAAACCAGAAATTAAAAATTCATGGATGCTCCAGATAATTTGGGGACGATTTCTATTCTTAAATTGATCCTTGAGTGTTTTCATTCTTTCTCGTTCTACTCTTTGCTGAAATGTGATCCCAGAACTTTAGCTGCTTGTTTGTGTGAAGTAGCTGCTACCTCATCAGATTCAGTTGCTTGCTGTGCACTTTATCATGAATCTACTGAGTGAAGAAACAGGGAACAAGGTCGAAAAAAACTCTTTTCATACACGGAGTTTAAGTTCTAAAGGCAGAGAATAATAAAACGAAGGAGAAAATTAACTGGAGAAGCGGACTTAGGAATCTTCAGGCTGGGGCAAGAGCAAAAGGAGAAAGTGTACCTCAATAACGTGATATTTCAGCAGACTTAAAAGAAGTGTGGAAGTTGACTGTCTTTGGAAAAAAATATACCCACCCTTGGCACTGTGGAACGTATCTGTAATCTCAACTACTTGGGACCAAAGCATGAGGGTAGCAAGTTTTAGTGTAGCCTAGGCATCTTAAAAGGAGCCTGTCTCAAAATTTAAAAAATTAAAAGGGACAGTGGTGTATTCAATGTTAAAAGCACCACTGTTGGACTCAAAATCCAGTACAGATACAAATAAAAAGGAAAAAGAAAGCTGTTATGAGTGGTATCTAGATGCCCCCCAAACTTCAGTCAGTCATAAGGTGAGGCTTTTGCGGGATGGCTGGATCTAAGGTGTGTGCTGGTGAGATACAGGATGTGATGCTGGGACCCATTTGGGTTGCAATGCGAGGATTAGGGCGCCCTTCCCTGGGTGTGAGGGCCACCTGCTCCAAGGCTGGTAGCATGATAAGATATAAAGGCCAGAGAGAGGGTTACTGCTTCCTGCTGCAGCTTGCTGCTTGCTGCCATCTGCCTTCTGCCTGCCATGAACTGCTTCTTCTCTTCAATGCTCCCTGCCAGGCCACTCTGCCTTGTAGATAGTCAACTATGGACTGAAACCTTCTATAAACTGTGAGCTACATAAACCTTTCCTCCTCTGACTTTGGATGTTGGATATTTTGTCTCAGCAATGATAAAAGTAACTAAGACAAGAAGGAAGGCAGAAAGGAAGAGAGGGAGGGAGGGGAAAATATGTCCAGCAGAATAGCAAGTGCAAAGGTCCTAGGATGGGAGCATGCTGGACCCTTTTCAGGAAGAGCAAGCAAAATCATGTCAATGGAACATAGGAAGCAGGGTAGAAGATTCTCAGAGAGGAGACAGGTATGAAAGAGTCAATTTTATGTTGCATGATAAGTATAATCAAAACATACTGTGCATGTTTCAAGTTTTAAAAACTTATTACAATGTAGGATACACTGCCATTAATCCCCTCACCCACACTTACATCATCCTCTTGCCCCTTCTGAAACAGTTCTAGGAATCTTCTTTCGTGAGCATCACTAGTTGAACTGCATGGTTATTCTGACTTTGCAGAAGAGCTGGATGTCACACAGTGCCAGATCTGGTGGACATGACGGATGGGGATGAATGTTCATGTCTCCACCAGCCTGCCTTTCTGTTGGCTGGCACACAGCAGCAATGTTCTCTGCAGTTTTGATCACAGGAAAGACTTCTAGCACTACTTTGGAAAATTGCAAGATCAATGGAAGTGCACTTGAAGTGGGGGAGGGGACGGCGGTGAGCAGCACTCATGGCAGTGTGGCTTCGCTGTGATACATTTGGGGAAGTATTTTGAGCAGAGTTCATCATATTTACTGTGACAGGTTTTTAAAATTTAAACAGTCACCTTAGTTCTTGATCAACACAGTCCACGAGATTCTGTTCAGGAGGCTACCACAGTCAATAAATGGTGTGGCTTATGCCCATTGGCAGCAAAGAAGATGGTCAGAATGTTGGGGTTGAGAGCATACTTTGAACCTAGCGTCGATAGTTTTTTCCAATAGACAAGACGTAAAGATGTGAAGAAAAAAAAAATAGTTGAGGACAGTTCCACTATAGTTGGCTCTGAGCCCGTAAGAAGACAAATGCAAAATGGATAAATATCAAGGGAAAGAAGGCTAGGAGATGTGAAGTCACACAAGCTAGAAGTCCTGGGAGGGAGACTGCTCTCCAATCCAAAGCCTGGCATCTGCTCACTGACACTGCCAGGCGCTCCAGGTGTAGCAAGGGCACCAGATCAGAAGGGGACACAGAGATCAGACTCTTGCAGGGGGCATGTCTGATGCTTTCAAGGCAAACTAAGGGTAGGGGGAGAACACAAACTGTTCAGAAGAGAAACTATGTCAAAGTTTTAATTCCATCTCATTGCTGGAAAATAGAAAACCCATAGTGAGAGCACAATAGCTGAGACCCACAGCCCAGCTATGATGACAAGCCAGTGGGTTCAGTCCTCTGGAAGGAGGGCTCCATTAATCAGAGGAAAGGAGAGTGGTGAAGAACCAGCCTTGGGGCCAGTAGCCCAGAGACCAATCACTTCAGTTTAGACCTAAGCTAGGTGCTGTTGGTTCCTCAGCTCCTGTTTGACTGTTGTGCTTTGGAGAATACTGTCAATGGAGGAACAGGATTAATACTATGTGGGCAAATGTTCCAAGAGAAATTTGCTCAATTTCTTTTCAGTCAGACTGGGGCTGAGTACTCAGAGCTTTCCTGGCACACTGTTGACCATGGATGGTTCTGGCACAGTCGTTATTTGACAGTGAACATCTGTTACAGTGCGCTACGGATCCTGGGAGGCAGAAGAGGTAGGAATGGAGCACTAGGAGATGGAACCCTTGGACCCAGCATCACCACAGCCTTTCCAAGACCACAAGAAGGCTGGACTCTCCCTGCAGCAATCTGAATGGGTACACAGCAACTCGGAATGGGCAAAAGACGGCCAACAGCACTGCTGGAGTTTGTCTCCAGAAACCACTAGATGCTTCTCTTTTAGGAAGAAGAACAGGATCTTCTTCTTAAGGTCAATGAGAAAGACAAGTAAAACAACCATTTGTAATGTTGGCATGGAGCCATTGTTTTTCTACAGCATTTTCTACGTCACAGGATTCAAAGGATTGCATTTCTACTTCAGATAAAGACTTAAAATACACATTAGTCACTTGGAGTCTACTAAGGCGTCACAAATAGTGTTTGTTTTAGTCAGATCAGGCTCACAAGGACACCATAACAAGCTCCAAATCTCAGTATACTCAGTTGCAATTGTATTTGCTCTACATATTTGATATGGCAGGGAGCTGTCCGCCACGGTGATGCTCAGGGACTGACGTGCAGGACACACAGCCTGCTCTGGACATGACAGATGGAGCCGCATGCACAGTGACTCCTGTCACCCCCTACACTGCCCAAAGGCCCAAGCTGGTTGTACCCGCTCCGAGTCAGAAACACGTGGTGACCAATGTGGTGTAAGAAATACTTGGGGAGCAGTGGTCTGACTCACACTATCGCTTCATTTTCTAGGAAATAAAAATGCAATACTGAAACTTGGCAATAAAGGCTTAGTGCCACCTAACAGGGGGAACACCCTTTAAAATTTAAACAGAAGTCAGGAGAACATATTTTTTAAAAATTCTAAGCTTTAATAAAAGTTACATCAACTGATCCCGGTCAGTAATGCCTAATGCCTCTACTCAGAAGGAGTGCAGTGTGAATCCTACGGCTCTCAACAGCCAGATCAGAACACCCTGCCTGGAGCCCAGAGGGCTGAGGTCTGGCAGTGGCAGCTACGGGGGGAGCTTAGCTCAGCAGTCAGAAGGAAGTGGCCCTACTGAGTGGCAAGCCACGTGCCAACAGGTGTGCCTCTTGTGGGCCAGGGCTTCTCCTCAGGGACTCTGAGGGTGCACAGCATGGGACATCAGTGGAATGACAGTGCTCCTACTGTCTCGTGAAGCCCACGTCACCATGGAAGACAGCAACTGAGAAGGGAGGCACAATCTGTGCTGATATATATATATATATATATATATATATATATATATATATATATGAAAGGTGTAGTACCAAGGCAGGGCTGGGTGGTTTAGTAAATCAAGCCATGGCTGTTGTGGAATTTCAGACTATTATGTAGAGCTTATTATGTGCATCTGTAATCCCAGTCTCTGCAAGGCTGGAGTAGGGGGACCACAGGTTCAAGTCCAATCTGGGCAGCTTAGCAAGTTACTAAGACCCCATTTCAAAGTACAAAATGTAAAATAAAATAAAAAAGAATCTAGAGATCTAACTCAGTGTGAAGGCCATGGGTGTAATCCCCAGTGCTGGCAAAGAAAGAGGAAGAGAGGAAGGAAGAAGGGGAGGGAAAGGGGGGAGAAGGAAAAAGCAGGGGGAGGGCAGATGAGGGGAAGGGAGGGGAGGAGCTGGAGAACCCAATCTTTTCCCGTCCATGAAAATCACTTTTCAAGTGCAGTCTTCCAAGAAAAGCCCAGCTTCTCTACCACCTCTTACTGACCACAAAATCTACCAGAGACGTCAACTTATAAAGAGAAACCGAAACTTGAGTCCAATCACCGTTTCCAACATGGTTGAGTTCAAACTCTGGCCATTCTCCATGAATTTGCAATCCAGTGATTTATTTTTAACATTTATTATCTTCCTTTGGGATCAAGATAAAGCTGTCAAAGAACTGTTGTGATCTCTGTGGGGTGTGTGTGTGTGTGTGTGTGTGTGTGTGTGTCTGCGCATGCATGTGTTGTTCCTGAGGCCCAGCTGTGCTTAGTGCCTCTGGAAGGTCACAGGGAGGCCCCTCTTCTCCCCATCTGGCCTGTTTCTTACAAAGAGCACACTGACACAGCACACATATCTCTCCTGTGCTCTCGGTCTGGTGCTGCGATCCACTCTGGCTTCGTCAATGGACTCTCACATACGAGTCAGAGGAGCCAAGCTATGTGGGACCACACACTAGCCATCTATGGAGCCAGTGCTATACCCCAGACGTTATTTATGCGCTGTGTAGGCTACAGAGTGGAATTAAACACAGATGTGACCCACCAAGTTGCTCCAGCTCTATGGCCTACGGCCCACCTTTCTGAGGATGGAGAAGGCAAAAACGTCTCAGTTTACATATATCTCTGCTTGTGGAAGAAACCAAAATAAGGATGACAGGAGAAAGTGGTCTGGAAGGGCGGTCAGCAAGAGAAGACATGGAAGAACAGGAAATGGAAGAAGGAAACGCGATCCGCTTTGCGGCAGAGCCGGGCCCAGCTCCCTGGTCTCTGTGAGCAGCGGGTGTTGCCTTCAGCCTGGCCCCAGGTGGACCCGCTGTGGCCAACCTCGCTCCTGCTCTGAACTGCTCCCTGCAAGCTTTGCGACTCTTGTCCAGCTTTCAGGGTTCTTCACCATGCCTGAAAACACGGTTATCTCGTTCTTTCCTTTCTCTCTTAGTCTCCCAAGCCTTGCTCTTCTCCCCAGTTTTGCTGGCTTTCTCCTCTCCCGTAAGATTAACACTGCTGCCCCCGTAAGCCAATTAGATACCTAGACTGCTGTCTCCTTTCGGCTTGGCTCGCCCTTGCATCCCCCCCCCACCGCCCCACACACACATCATTAGTGATTTAGCTGACTCTGGGGGATGCTACGAGAGGACTACTCGCCTGTATCTTGCTAGACATCTTAGTGCTCAGTATTTCGATGCGATTTCTCAAAACTCATCTTGGAGTCCCAAAATGTGTGACTTACAAAACACTGAACTGAAGTTGTGACAGAAAAGATTTTGATAGAATGGAAAAGAGAAATATTAAGTGCAATAATCATACAAACACGTACATAATGGGCCCGCTGTTATTGAAATCCAAAAGCAAGTATGCTTTGGGAAAAAGCCCCTCTCATGGTCTGGAAATGGATGATCTATAAAACGCTGAAGTTTTTACATAAAAAGATTTTGATAATGCAAAACAAAAGAAAGGCAACATTCAGTAGTCATACAAACATGTATGCAATAGATCAACTCTTATTAAAATCTAAAGTCTAATATGCTTCGAAGCAGAATCATACTATTGTAGATAAAAATGTTGTCAAACCTCTCGTTACATTTATTGCCTTCATTCTGTACAACAGCCTATTGTTTTGAAGGCATATTTATAATAGTATCCTTGAATATGTCTAATAGATAAGTACATAGATGCATATCTAAGGACTAGAAAATGTGAAGCTTTTATTATGTCCCAACAATACACATAACCTAAGTGGCTAATTCAAGCTTAGGTTTGTGCTGTCCATGAAAAGACCTCAGTGAGAGAAATTAAGAGTATAATTAAGGAGAAAGTGACAATGTCTAAAAAGAGCCAATAGCAATTACCACAACTGGTAATTATAGCTGTAGTTTATTTACAGTTTATAAATAGTGATATACCGCTGTTTCTCACCAAAGCCCCACATCTAGAGCAAAGCCTGGCTAAGTTTTTGAGGAAGGAATCAATTTTTCAAGTATCCTACAAATATGGGAAGCACGCACTCTCAAATAATGCATGGATTATTTTACTCCACTTTACAAAAGAAAAAAAAAAAGAAAGAAAATCTCAAGTTTTTAACAAAGCACTGATACTTCATTTTATGGTTTTAAAACTACTTTTTACATTTACAAAAATACATTTAAGCCAAAAGGACATATGCTTGATCTTTTGAGTTTTAGTTTTTCCCAGCTGAACTGCTTTAACATGGGAAAAAGTAAGCTCCCCAAGAGATGCGCAAACCAACTCACAATCTGGGGTTGGGAATGGTGGCATTTCCACCCCTGGCAGGCCACGTGCCCTCCGCAGTGCCCTGGCCCACTGTGCTTCCTCAGACCAGGCCACATAAGTCATGCTTCCTGGTCTTTTTTTTTTTTCTTTTTAAATGGCTACTCACTGATTATCCAGGTAAGTCTATAATTGTTAACCACACACATGCTCGTGTGCATACATGGACAGAAGGGGAAGGAGAATAGGGAAGCTGAGCAGTGGGACGCTGGGAAGAGAGGGAGACAGGCAACAACGCCAAAGCTGACGGCCCCCATGTTGTGCCCACGACGGAAGCCGCAGACTCGAGTCTGGACGTTGCTGTGGGGCGCGTGCTCGCTCTCTCCCCAGCTGTTCCCAAGAGTGGCGTGGACAGGTCCCAGAATGCCCCGGCTCTGCTGGGCTCACTGACGGTTCTGTGAACACCACACCCCCCTTCTAAAGGACGACACCTCTTTCAGGGTTGGGCAGGCCTTGCACAGGGTTGAATGCCACTGAGATCAGCCCGGTCCAGCTACGTGTCATTGCTGACAGTTGTGGGTAGATATTCAGAAGAAACAGAAGAAGCCATTGATACTCGCAGCACATTCCCATGCTGTCTCAATGAATGTACAGTCTTGTGCACACACAGAAGACACTTACAAAATAAATAAGGGGCTTATTTATAGTGATTATCCTTGTTTCCAACAGACACAATGACATAGCTTTCTGCCCCATAGACAGGTCTTGATGTCAGGGCCATTTTCTATGGTGCTGTCCCTGGTCTACACTCATTTCATGTGTGTGTGTGTGTGTGTGTGTGTAAATGGACAGGAGATTTTCAAACCAGATTGCCCAGGAAGCAGTTTGTGGGCAGCCTTAGAGCCAGAGCCAGTGTGACTCACTCACAGTTTTGTGCTGGATCTCAAGGGGCAATGACAATATCGCCCGTGGCGTCCATGGTGGCAGTGGTGCCAGCCCACCCTGCCTCCAGCCCACAACTCCGTCCTTGCCAAGCAGAAAGATATGGTTAGTGGGCAATTTGGGTTTATTGTGGGAGAAAACAAATCTGCTGAATCTGGGAAGAACAGAGGAGAGAAAATGACGTTCAGAAGGAGGATACTGTGGGTCCCTAATGGGTCCGAGGCCATGTAAGCATTAAGCAATTTGGGAGGGAGTGTGGGCTATGCTCACGCTGTGGCCTTAGGCTTGAACTGTGCTTTGAAATCTTGCCTTGAAGGCCATGTCCTTCTAAACAAATTTTTCTTTTATTTTTCTATTTGGTTCAGTTTGATCCCAATATAAGAAATACAATAATATTCAAACTTTTGCAATGAAGGATGCTAAGAAGGAACCTAAAGACTGGCAGGGACCTGACACACAAGGAGCCGTGTCTCAGAAGGGAAGGTGCGGATGCGGCAGGTTGGAGGTGTGCTGCTCCAACACAGAAAAAAGCTTTGCAAGGCAGACGATGAGAGCTCCCATTATGAACCCAGAAAGAATCTACTGTGTTTTGAGGTCACACTTTTGTTGGTGGCTGTAGACAAGGCTGGCCCTTGGCTTAGCCCACAAGAGAGCTCTGTGGCTGGGCTCCTGGCCAGCAGAGTTTTGCTGGGCTGCTGTCACCTGCAGGCCAGACAGGTGGCACGTGGGAGTCAACACCCACAGCCGGCTGGCACAGAGGCAGAGGGAGGGTGAGATGGAGCTGGTGGGGGCACTAGGTTTGGCCTTGTGTCCTCTCCAGGAGGTGGCCTTCACTTCTCTTTCATACTTTTCTGCCTAATGTGAAAAGGCCGCATATCAATAGGCAGCACATACATGGAAGAGACACACGTTCTGTGCAGCTGGTCCCTGTCCTCAGGCCTTGTCATTCGCTCACCTGGGTGGAGAGCTTGCCATGGACCTTGGGGACCTGGGGTTGCACAGGCCCTGGGGAGCCAGTGGAGCCTTAGGAAGGACCAGAAGAGCTTTCTTTTCATCATTTTCATCTTTCCATCTTGCTTTTCTGCCACAGCTTTTCTAGGAGCAGGCCCTCGTCATCTAGCCTGCCATGGAGGGGACTGGGCCACATCATCTTGGCTTGGCCCCTCCTGCTCTGCCCTGGCAGCTGCTTTCACAAAATGTACATGAAGAGGCACAAGGAGCCTTCTTCTCCCAAGCCAGACCCCAGCCCGAGAAGAGGCCAGAGCAGGAAAAATCCTGCCCAGGTGATCGCAGAGAAGAAAGCGCACACAAAGGCCCTGTGGGATCTGCAGCCCCCACACAGGGAAAACAGGGCTCAGGGTAAACTGCAAGGCTTTTCCTTCTGTGCCCACAGTCAGGCACCCTCTTCCTGCATGGAAAATTTTTTTTTCTGCGAGAAGGAGGTTCTTTGGAGGATGGGGAAGAAGGAGACGAAAGACTGAATGCTGGAGACGCGGGAGAGCTGAGAATGGCACTTTCCTTCCGCCTTCTCGTCGTAGGGGCCTTGGTGCTTCAGGGTTCCCGAGGAACGGCTGCTGGACCGGCTCCTCGCCATTCAGCATGGCGGCCTGGACTCAGGACACATGACGGGCTCCCGACCAACGGGTGGGGCACTCTGCCAGAGTCACCTACCCCTTAGAGACGCCCAAAAGTTAAGAAAGAGTTACCACCTGCTGCTGCCCAGTTACTACAAAGTCCCCAAAGGCTAATTTTCCGGTCAGTAGAGGATGCGAGCTGGGTCCGGTGGGTTACCAACATCTTCCACATTGCCAGAGATCACAGTAGACAACATTCTGGGGAAACCTTAATAGCAACACTGAATTGTTTTAGTTATCAATTGATTTTGTTGCAAGCTAGCTCAGAACAGTATCTGTCCCTGGCGCAGCTGTCTCTGGGACATCCATGGTGATGGCCGAGGCACGATGGTGCGACCATTCCGTGGCCTCAGCATGAAGCACCCAACAGAGTCACAACACAATCTGCTCATACATAGGCAAAATCTACACTGACTGATATCCTTCTTATCGATTCACGGCGCTCTGCTGGAAGATCAGCTTGGCAGGGCATTTCTGAGCCTCTTGGAGCATCAGCTCAGCTCAGGGGAGGCTCACGAGACCTCACAGCTGCCTCATGGTTTGCTACGTTCCCATCGCTTGGTCTAACCCTGCTAAGAATGCTACGAAGCCAGCACACCGCTGTGTGGGACAGCTCAGAAAGCGAAAGCAGGGTGTCCGCTGTCACCCTGAGGGAGCCGCAGAGCCAGGTGCCAGGTGCTGGGGACTTAGGTGATACTGCGGCACCTCAGCACTGCTGAGGTTTCCCCCTATGATCAGCATGGCTCCAGGCGTGCTCAACTCCTGCAGCAAGAACCGCC